>JALJCO010009058.1:200000-270639 GCA_023101725.1 Atherinomorus stipes
AATGCAAACAAACATGGAGGTTACCGGCATTGCGGACTCACGTTGAAAGCAATTTGTGGCGGCAATCGGCAAAATGTATGAGCGGGTTTTGTGACGACGGAGGAAGAAGACAAATGCATTTGTGATGACATCTGTGTGTTGAATAGTTGCTGCTACATGTGTAGGAGTGTGTGGATGCAGCGTCGGAGCAGGATGGTGGATGAGGATGTTTCGGATCAGATGTTCTGAGGATATCATGGCCGTTTCTCAATTCCTAGTTTGCGTACTACATACTTGTGTACTTGTGAGTACAGACTTGTGGGTACATACTAGAAGTCTGCACTTGTGGAGTTCACAAGCACAGACTCCGCCTACTTGACGGATCGAGACAATGCAAACTTGTGACATCACCACCAACTGTGAGCAGCAAGTGAGCAGGTCTGCCTGTCAACATGAAAATATTATTATTCCACAGCTGTTTGTTATTTATTGTTGTGGAGATGTAGAGATGGTACTGTAACAAACAAAAACAATTAAAATAACTGCTCCAAAACAATTACAGCCTACTAAGTGGATTTTTTTGTTTTGTTTTGTTTTTTTCCCGACGTGTAAATTATTTTTATTTCCAATACATAAGCACATTAACGCAAACGGACAATCGGGACATAATTATATGATCAAAAACAGCTGTGAGAGGAAAGCGGGAGGAAGAGCTGCAGATAAAAGACCAAGAACAGTAAAGAATAGAAATGATCGCTCAGGTTTGGCTGTTGGGGGCGGAGGGGGGAGGAGGAGGCTGTCAAACGCTGCGCGTGTGCAGGTGCATGCTGGGATTTATATCTGGCCAAGTAGGCACGAGCCTCCTCTGATGCATGCTCGGTAAAATGGGCGGAGAAAGTTTTCATCCGGGGATTTCCAGTGAACTTGCTGAGAAGCGAACTTTTTAATGGAACATGACTTGGACCGCGGGTGATGACGTTTCATGAGTCCACGAGCACGCAAGTACGCACAAGTACGCAGATTGAGAAACGGCCCATGTCTCTTCACAGATATGTCACCAAGCACTTTAGCTGCGGTGGAAATAAACTCATATATCACAGTGATCAGCTGGTTAGCCTACTGAGCGAGGGGGGGGGGGGGGGCGTTATGCTGCAGAGAAGCGGCTTTATTTTAATTCTGCACATTTATCACCGCGGTTCTTCTCTCTACCTGCTGCGGTGAACGTGCCTTTCTCAGCCGGACACATTTCACACACCTTTCCTCTTCTGGCCTCATCATCAGCGACGCGCTTCCCCCACGCGTGCACACCGTCTCACTCACCTTCACACACTGAGCTGCTGGACCACAAAAAAGTTTCCCCCAACACTTTCATTATTTTCCAGATTGACGTTCAATCAGAGCCAGAAAAATACGATTTAACTGTTCAGTCCATTGTTTACATTCCGTTTCTGTCTCATCTGGTGCAGAAATAAGGACGTCCGTCTCGATCTCAGAGAAGAGGTCGGATAAAATGCGACATGCCCGTACAGACTGCAGTCGCTTCAACACAGATCGGATATGTATCCGATTTAATACCACATTTGAAAGCGGCCTGAATCCGATCCAGAAATGTCAGATTCAATGCGACTTGCGCTGTTCACACAGTCAGAGGCGGATCGGATATGAGTCACATTTGAGCAAAAAGATCAGATTCAGGTCGCATTTACCTGCAGTGTGAACCTAGCCTTAGATTCCACATAGCTGCTGTTTCTTAACACAGCCACTAGAGCTGCTTTTGCCCCCAGGCTAAGCCCCGCCCACCCAAAAACATCACTGTGTTTGTAAACTTTGAAGCCATCTGTAGTCTACAGGTCAAAGTATGACCTGTAGACTACAGTTGCGCTACCCCTTTACCCCTTATAGCCAAACTCCCGTCCAGGTCAGATGGGACAGAAACTGAGGCTGCTCCGTACGTGTGATGTTGGATGAAGGATTCTTCCAAAAATAATCCGTGTGTATGTAGAGGAATTTAGAGCTGAGTAAAAACTCCACGGTTCCCTGAACCTGCAGGACGGTCAGGAGGAAAACCTCCAGCTGTCTGAGACCTCAGACATGTAAGTAACTGAATAAAATGTCGTCCTGCTGCGTTGTTTAGATGCTGCTGAAGTCTCAGCCAGCCAGGCCCTGCCAGGACGCTGGAGGTGGAGGCCAGGACGAGACCTACTACACTGACCTGCTGAAGATGCAGCTCAGCAACACTGTGTGAGTCCTGCTGCTGGACCAGGAGGAGGCTCTCCTGCAGCCATGGCACACGCTGATGTGTGATGTGTCTCCAGGAAGGATGCCGAGCGTCTGGGAGACGAGATTTCCCTGCAGAGGATGAAGTCTCTCTTTGAGAGTCAGAGAGCGCTGGAGCTGGAGAGGAAACTCTTCACGTCTGAGCGGCTGCTCAAACAGGTCCGAGCTTTAGTTCCAGGTAAAACCAGCAGCAGCAGCGTCCGGTTGTAAACGTCCGTCTGTCCTGCAGGCTCAGAGCGACAAGATCAAGCTGCAGCTGCGTGTGGAGGAGCTTCAGCACAAATATGAACCCAAAGGTAAGGAAAGACACGGACTCTGTGTCTGCAGCCTGGTCTCCGTCATGTGGTGGCTTCTGACTTCTGTCTGCAGAGGTGATGAGGAATCCTCTCCAGAAGAGGAGGAGGGAGAAGCTTCCTGTAGACGGCGCGCCACCCTCTGAGGAGACCCTCCCCAAGGCTGAGACGGTTGCAGCTGCAGAAGCGAGCAGCGCTGCAGAGGACAACGCCGGTCTGACAAACACCACCACAGGTGTGTTCACCGGGTCAGGATCTGAAGCCAGGTCCCGCTGGTCTGGTGTGACGGAAACCTTTGTCTTTGCTTCAGATGAGGAGCTGCAGCCTGCCAAGTGTGTGAAGATCAGTCCAGACGAGCCGGTGGTGATTGCCAGCTCCAGGTTGGTGTGTGCTGTCCCTCCAGGGGGAAGTTTCTGAAACGCTGGGGTGGTTTACATTTTCTTTCTCACACAAAAGCACCTGGAATGTATTTATTTAAAATATCCATCATATTTCTATTTTCTAATGATGCTGTTGGTGAGCTGAAATTCAGCTTGTAATATTCTGATTGTGAAATAACCAGACTGAATCAGATTTCCATTCTGCCTGCTTCGATGCTGGACAGGACAAGTAGAAAAAAAAAAAAAAAGAAATAACCAGACTAGTAAAGTTTTTCACCGTTCAGCAGAGAGAAGCTGGACCCAGTATGAGGTCCAGTTCCTTCTGGTTCAGACTGGGGCCTCATTTATAAAGCTGACCTAGACTAATTATAGTCAACTTATGAAAAGCAAACTTGGTGGGAGAATGTTGCTGCAGCTCTGACCCTGCTATACAAATGTCTGAATAAACGGGAAACTGCCTCCAGCAACAGAAGAACAAAAGCAAAGAGATGACGTGAGATGTCAGACATTCGTGCAAAATCAAATAGAAACTTCATCACGTGTTCTATATTAAATGTGTCGTCTCCTGGAAATCCCACTGTTTCATGTTAAAACGTGTGCTGGAGACTCTGGAGAGTGGAAGTGGCTTTGTTTTTGGGTGTGGGCTCTTTGTTCACACCAGCATCGGCCACAAGAGCCCAACTCCACCGTACGGGGTCCAGGTCCCCCTCCAGGGATGACGTCCTCCACGGAAGCTACCAGCTCACATCAGACGTCCGCTCCTCATATTCATCAGAGTTCAGTGCTTTTACTCCGCTTATTCTCTCTGTCAGCTGTACGTTGCGTTTTTATCAGGTTTTTCTGTTGGGACATCATTTTCCTTCACTCGAACATCCTGAGTAAACTTTGTTTTGGTTTGTGATGCTTGCCTCGTGACAGACGGGTCTAATTCTCCTGCGTACGCTCGCGAGGAAAAAGAGGGGGATGAAAAGAGGTCTAAATGAGCTTATTAGATTTTCCTCCTACCCAGCTATGATTAAAAATTCATTGGAAGATAATTCCAGAGGGATTGTGTGTAAAATACCAGGTTATGACTCCTTTGTGTCAGTTTGTTCAGCACTTTGGAGCAGCCATTGTCGTTTGTAAATGTGCTATATACATGTACTTGAACCTTTAAAGTTATTTGCAAGAATAATATAAAGGAACATATTTAATACTAATCCTCAGAGTGCACGTCCCGTCCTGGTCCCCCCCCCCCCCAAAAAAATAAAAGAAAAAAAGAGGATTTACAACAGAAACAGATGTATGTGATTGAACCAGAAGCTCATATGTTTGGTCATAGTGAAACTAAACTTGCATGAGTTCAGAGTTTTGTGGATTGCAGTTCGTTGGTGTCTGGGTAGTGAGCTGCTTTTCTCAGCTGTACTGCAGCAGTGCGCATCAGGAACGCATGTAGAGTGCAGACACCCCACCCCCCAATAACTGAGAGCTAGCTCTGAACTCCCAGGACAATAATACTCGTTTGTTCGTTCATTCATACTATTGGTGAAATGAAGTAGTTCTGCTGCGGATAATGCCTTATAGAAGGCTGCCCCGTCTCTGCCGTTATATGGATGCATGCTGGAGGGCGACTCAACGTAATGTCTTCCAAAGGAGTCAAAGTGATGCGGAAATGTCACTGGTCAGTAAATCCACGTTTAAACTCCTAGAAATAAGGTCCAGGTTGAAAAAAAGTTATTTTAACTCTTGAACCGTCCCTGAAAATGAAAGAATTTACTTTGTAGCCCCCATGTGGAGGCGCTCCTTCGCCTGTGAAAGCTGCAAAGGATTATATGTTTAAATAAAATGTATAAATAAAAAAAAAACAAAAAAAAAAGAAAAAAAGAAAAAAAAAAGGGGAAAAAGAAAGAAAAAAAAAAAGAGAAAAAAAAAAAGGAGGGGGGGGGGGGGAGGAAAGATTGTTTCTGATTTATAAACGTAAACGGGTGTTTACTGTTTTCCTTGTACTCCAGCTGCAGTGGTCTTTCCTAAGCACAGCTTTATAAACGAGGCCCCTGGTCTGTGCCTGGACCTGGTTCTGGAGGACCTGATCTCAGAATCCTGGAGGTCTTCCACACGTCCCAGTTAACGTATAACTTTGTGTCCTCAGCTCTCCTTTAGCTGACCACAGAGAGGAAGAGGAGGCGAACCAGCAGAGGAACAGAGGAGAGGAGAGGAGGAAGAAGCAACGAGCAGTAGAAGTGATGTACGTCACTTCCAATGCCAGTATGGAGAACCAGTGTTCCCAGCAGTAGAACTGATCCACGTTACATCTAACACCAGTATGGAGAAACCAGTGTTCCCAGCAGTAGAACTGGTCCACGTTACATCTAACACCAGTATGGAGAACCAGTGTTCCCAGCAGTAGAACTGGTCCACGTTACATCTAACACCAGTATGGAGAAACCAGTGTTCCCAGCAGTAGAACTGGTCCACGTTACATCTAACACCAGTATGGAGAAACCAGTGTTCCCAGCAGTAGAACTGGTCCACGTTACATCTAACACCAGTATGGAGAAACCAGTGTTCCCAGCAGTAGAACTGGTCCACGCTACATCTAACACCAGTATGGAGAACCAGTGTTCCCAGCAGTAGAACTGATCCACGTCACTTTTCTCTGCAGTCTGAGCTTCTGATTACAAACAGGAACCTGGTCAGTAAACGAGTGTTTGGATCATTTATGCTGCAACAATAAATGTTTTCCATCAGTGGTGTGTTCATCTCTGGGTGGACGGACCCGCGCGGGACGTCAGCGCTCCAGCATCCGTACTGCACATCAGACAGAAGCTGTTTTTCTCTTTTGTCAGTAATAACTTAACTTAGTTGATCAGACAGTTAAGAGTATTTTGATATTTGTTTGGAGAAAATTTATTGTGCCAAGTTTTATTTGTCTATGTATGTTGTGTATCTGGTGTAGGACCAGCATGCACTGGGGTGGGCATCTGTAAATGAAAATGAATAAAATATATTCCATATTAGTTCTTTCTCTTTTTTTTCTGACAACGTGGCTGAAGGAATAAGCTGAAAGAAAGCCGTAACTAGACAGCTGTGGAGTCTGCAGTTATAGGCAACGAGAGTGAAGCACTATGGGTAATTCTCGTCTGCTAGGATGTCCCATTTCAGCAGCTACCGTTTCAGGAGGCTGCTTCAGAGTGTGCGGACGTAGCACACTTTGTAGCCTACGTAGTCTGCGCGCACTTCAACATGAGACACACCTACAGATCGTGATTCATCAAAAGAAAAATTCTCATTCTCTTATATAAAAATATTTACATATAGTTTTTAACAATGTGGCATCCTTGATGAGTAAAAGAAGATTATAAAAATCAAAATCTAGTATGGCTGCCCGCAGCTTCCGTAGTCTCATGTATTTTATGGCTATGAACATAAACATCATATGAGTCTCTATATCAGTGGTTCTCGACCTTTTTCCAACAAAGTACCCCTTGTTTGATTGGAAAAATAGATTTTAAAATAAATACAGCACTTTGTCAGGGTGTGCACACCGTGATGAAGGCTGAGGCCGATACGCGTAGGCTGTAACCTGCATGTTTTAATGTTTTTGCCATAATAAAGGCTTTTTATATTCTAAGAAGAGTAGTGCCTTGGACATTTGCTTTCTCTGATGACCTTGGTTTCCTCTACCAAGAGAAGGACCCAACTGCAGTCACGATATGTCGCCATATATCCAATCCACGCCGGAAGTCCCAAGCGGAAGTTTCTTCTCCATGTGATTTACTAAAATCCAACCCTTTCCCTCCCGACTACACCACACGCATGTTTGCAAGCGGCAGATGGATACTCTTGGTGGTGTTTAAGTAACTTCCACTTGAGTCTTCCTGTATGGATTGGATGTGTGGCGGCGCCCTTGTCGGTCATTGTAACTGCAGTTGGGTACTCTTGCCTACCAAAGAGCACCTTCACCACATTTTTTTGATGAAGCTTCTGAGTACTCTGGACTTTCTCTCGTATCTAGATAGGAACTTATGCATCTTATTTCAAGAACTCTTATCAAGAAAATTTTGCTTGTTCCATTGGCAGAATTTGTTTGCTTATTACAAGCAAAAAAAAAAAAAAATAAAATCTTGGCCACTCCTAAAATAAGTAAAAAAAAAAAATCTGCCCATGGCATAAGCAAAATTTTCTTGATAAGATTTCTTGACATTAGATGCATTGCCTTAAAACAAGATCTTAAATCCTACTGAAATGTTTCTCTTTAAGTAATTTTGTCTTATTTTGAGTGTGATGACATATTTTGACTAGAAATGAGAAAAATATACTTGGTAAGATTTGAGTTTTTGCAGTGCAGTGCTGTGGTGCTGTCTAACCTGACTGGAAGACATCATAGTGTTTGAAAAGAGAGAAAATGAAGCTGTTTCCTGCTTTCTTTGAGAAGAGGTGAGCTGCACACCTACACAGTTTTGTCACGTTAGGATTGATTCAGGGACAACAATAACCGTCAGAAATGTGACAGTTGTTACCAACAATCACGCTCTGAGATGTCGCGGTAAAAACAGTTCGAGGATAAATTTCATATCAATGGATTCCTTATGATCTCAGGATTGAGAAGAATTCACTGTCATCACGCAATCTGAAAAACTGTTTTTTTTTTAGGTCTATCATATTCAGTCTGTGATCTCCCATCAAACAGAAAAGCATGCAAATGTGTTGCCCTGACAAGGAATAAGACCGATTATATGACCTACTGTAGGTGTGTTTGATTAAGATTTAATGTGTCAAACTCTGTTACCTTAAAACGGGGAGTTTTTTATAATGTTAATGATATAGTAAAACTTAGTAATATGCTCATTAACTAGAAAAAAGTTATAAAACCATCCAGCAGAAAAGTGTTCAGTCTGCATGATGTAAGATTCAGACGTTTACAGTCAGACAGCAGGTTCAATACAAAACATGACTCAGTGGACGCTTACTGGAGAATAAAGTCCAACACCATTCTTTAAAAACATTTCTTGGAACACATTTCCAGCTATATCACTTTTAATATTTTTTCTGCAAATTTAAATAAATGTGAGTTACAAGTTTACATCCCCTCCCATTAAAGAAAAGGCTGAATTCATAATAGTGATTCAAATAACAAGAAACTGTAAAAAGTGATTATAAATGACAGACGACCAAATTATAATTTAGTAAAATGAAATATTGATTTTGAATTTTTGTTTTAAATAATAAACAAACAGAACTGTCCCAGACTCATTAAAGCACCTTTCCTATTAACAGTAGACCAACATACAGTCGTCTTCAAAATTATTCATTCCCTCAAATTAAAGAAGAAAAAAAATCAGCTGTCTGTGAAATAAGATAAACATGATAAATAAAAATTCTCTGGAAATCATGACATTGATTTTGAATTGTGGTTTAAAAGACGTTAAAAACAGACAAAAAATAAAACAAACAAGCATGATGGGGCTCCAGAGCTAAAAGGAGCAACACTTTGAGGAAATCACTGCAATCAGTGTTTTCTCTGATGTTCAAAAAGACTTCTACACCTTATTAAAGATTTTTTTTATTGATTTTCTTTTGTCAATTTAAACTTATTTCACTGCCAGCTATTTTTTTTCTTCTATCTTTAATGGAAGGGGATGTTAACTTTCAAGTACAACTATATTTGACTTGTGGTTTTTCAAAGTGAACCTCCAACTTCATGTGAAAGATCAAAATAATAATATCTGACTGCATTTCCCACAGTAATATGGTAATTAATTGGAAGTATTTCTAACTCGAATCCATATTAATTTATACATCTGATTAAATTGTAAACTCTATTTGTAGGTTTTACTTTAGGCTGACAACACACAAAAGGAAGGACTTATTTTTCACTAAGCTCATTTTAACCATATTGTTATTTTATTTTTGTATTATCTGGTATTTCAGTTCCAACAGAAGTTTCTTTGGACGCAGCAGTAAGTGAAGTTTGCAAAGGGAAGTAGATGGAATGTAACACTGCTAATTTTATAAACATAGTAGGTCTTTATGATGAAAATATGGTTTGAGTGATGGGGACCTGTGCCCCAGTAAAGCCTTGTGTCTAGCAACGCCCCTGCTGTGCTCCATTTGGGAGATAAGAACCCTATTTCTGTAAAAACTCCTGCTCATAAGAGCATGGAAGCCCTTCACGATCGAAAAGGTGTTGTACAACCAACATGTTATTGTCAAACCAGTTCTTAAAGAATAATAACTTGTTTGTGTGATGTTGACATTATAAAGTATCTGAGGAGAGTTCTGCTTACAGGAGGGACCAGGACAGGAGAACTTGTTGTGGAAGCTGGATCATTTCATGGGCAGTTTACCGGCACCATGGCGGCACATTAGTACAAAATTAAAACCACCTATTTTTCTAAAGAGAGACCATAGAGACCACGAAAGTTATCTGCTGAAGAAACTCACCTGGATGATGCTCTGTCCCACCAGCAGGGGGCGCCAAACAGCAGCGTCAGCATCCAGATGACGTGGACCATTTTGGGACTCTACTGTAAAAAGCAAGCCAATATTCATAATTACTGCATTAACAACAAAGTGAAAGAAATATGCTTTAAAATCTTACTTCAGATGTATCCTGTGAAGGAAATACTTAAAATGTTTAAGATAAACATTGATGTAGAACATGCTTTTTGGCAAACTAACAAAAAGACAATTTTCCATTTATCTTTTTACTGTGTTCACACTAAACAGTTTTGGTCAGACATGGAAAGTTTTCTCAGTGCTTAACTGGGTATTAATATTCAAACTAATATTTTCAATGCATTATTATACTTCATATTAATAGATTATCAAATAAGATACATTAGGCTATATTATTCAACTGTTAAAGATTGTATTTCATATTCTTAAGTGCAAACGGACCGGATCTAAACCTTGATTTGTGTTTGTTGTGGAAGTTAAATCAATAGAAAATGTGAAGAACCAAAACCAAAAGAACTCCTCATATTGTAAAGGATCCGCACCTTATATGATCTCATCGGGAAATATTTGATTTAATTTATTCATTTTATATCCCCACTTTTTCTTTTTTTTGGGTGGGGGGGGGGGGGTCTTTTTGTCCCCCTCCCCCCAACCCTGGCTTGTTAAAATTTCCTACTAATGTTGCACTTTGTGTATTTTCTACAGTTTTTTGATCAAATACACTTTGTTGAATAAAGTTTATTTAAAAAAAATAAAAACAAGATGACGTGGACCAATGAGAGGCGGCAGGAAGCGGCGGCAGCTGCGGGATATCTGCGTGCGTGGAGGCAGAAACACTTGTCACCTGAAACAGGAGGTGCGTTCATTCCGACCTGGTCTCCGGGTTCTTGTGGTCCGGAACCAGTCCGCATCCATTCAGGTTACGTTCGGGTTTAGCTGAAGGCCGGTGTGGACCTGCGGTCCGGTTCTGGTCCGGATTCCAGTCACCATGCGGTTCCTGTCCGGACCTGGAGGATCCTCATCCACCTGCGTGCTCCTGGTCCTGGTCTTGGCGCGTGGCGGTCTCATGGAGAAGGTGAGTCAGACACATCTGTGGGGACAGGTGAGATCTGGGGGAGGTGGACCAGATCCTGGCCGACCCTGATCCGACAGACGAGAAAATGAATCCATCATTCCTCACAACACGTCACAGCTCACAGCAAAACCTGGACTTGAAGGACTACGGGACCTCCACCTGGACTTGAAGGACTGCGGGACCTCTACCTGGACTTGAAGGACTGCGGGACCTCTACCTGGACTTGAAGGACTGCGGGACCTCTACCTGGACTTGAAGGACTGCGGGACCTCCACCTGGACTTGAAGGACTGCGGGACCTCCACCTGGACCTGAAGGACTACGGGACCTCCACCTGGACTTGTAGGACTACGGGACCTCCACCTGGACTTGAAGGACTGGGGGACCTCTACCTGGACTTGAAGGACTGCGGGACCTCTACCTGGACTTGAAGGACTGCGGGACCTCTACCTGGACCTGTAGGACTACGGGACCTCCACCTGGACCTGTAGGACTACGGGACCTCTACCTGGACCTGTAGGACTACGGGACCTCTACCTGGACCTGGAGGACTACGGGACCTCTACTTGGACCTGTAGGACTACGAGACCTCCACCTGGACTTGAAGGACTACGGGACCTCCACCTGGACCTGGAGGACTACGGGACCTCCACCTGGACTTGAAGGACTACGGGACCTCTACCTGGACTTGTAGGACTACGAGACCTCCACCTGGACTTGAAGGACTACGGGACCTCCACCTGGACCTGGAGGACTACGGGACCTCTACCTGGACCTGGAGGACTACGGGACCTCTACTTGGACCTGTAGGACTACGGGACCTCTACCTGGACCTGTAGGACTACGGGACCTCCACCTGGACCTGTAGGACTACGGGACCTCCACCTGGACCTGTAGGACTACGGGACCTCCACCTGGACCTGTAGGACTACGGGACCTCTACCTGGACCTGGAGGACTACGGGACCTCTACCTGGACCTGGAGGACTACGGGACCTCTACCTGGACCTGTAGCACTACGGGACCTCTACCTGGACCTGGAGAACTACGGGACCTCTACCTGGACCTGTAGCACTACGGGACCTCTACCTGGACCTGGAGGACTACGGGACCTCTACCTGGACCTGGAGGACTACGGGACCTCTACCTGGACCTGGAGAACTACGGGACCTCTACCTGGAGTCGCTGTGGAGGACTACGGGACCTCTCAGACCTGGACTTTGGAGGACTACGGGACCCTACCTGGACCTGTGGAGCCATTCCCCTACGGGACCTCTACCTGGACCTGGAGGACTACGGGACCTCTACCTGGACTTGGAGGACTACGGGACCTCTACCTGGACCTGTAGCACTACAGGACCTCTACCTGGACCTGGAGGACTACGGGACCTCTACCTGGATATAAAAAGAAAAAAGTTATGCGATATTATCATATCAGAAAATCCTACTTAAAATCCATTATCTATTCCAATAAAATAACTACTTGGAGGACTACGGGACCTCTACCTGGACTTGGAGGACTACGGGACCTCTACCTGGACCTGGAGGACTACGGGACCTCCAGCTGGACTGTATTCAGCTGCTTGTCAGGACTTGGCTGCAGCAGCTTTGCAGGAGCTCAGACTGAACTTTAACCCTGGTGAGAATGAGGCCACATGTTTGAGAATAAAACTGTTCAGGACCTGGTCTCAGCAGATCTGCTGGCAGCTGCTTCCTGGTGTCACACACACTCCTGTAGGAAAACACGTTCAGTCTGTTTATTCAGCGTGTTTACAGCAACCTCAGTCGCCCAAAACTGGAACATTTTGAAGTATACAATAGTTTTTCAAATAACAAGAAACTTTAAAAAAGTAATAATACATTTTTAAAAAATGTCCTGAATTATATTTTAGTGAAATAAAATATTGTGGTTGAAAGGAATCATTTACAAACAAACAAAACTGTCCCGGACACATTAGAGCACCTTCCCCAAGAACAGTGGACCAGCATACCTGTCAACAGGTGCGGACGTCTGATTGGACGTTACAGAAAACACCTGATTGCCTCAAAGTGTTGCTCAACAATATTTTAGCTTCAGAGCCCCATCATGCTTGTTTACTTGTTTTATTTTTTTGTATGTTTTTATTATTTCTGTTGAACCACAATTCAAAATCAGTCATGATTTTCATAAAATTTTTATCGTCACTTTTGTCATTTTCAGTTTATTTCACTGACAGCTGATTTTTTTCCCCTCTTTAAAGGGAGGAGATGAATAATACTGAAGACGACTGCAGTCTAACACAGTTGTCAATAATCACCCTGAGAGTAGCCGGGGTGGATTGTGAAAAGTCATCTGACAGAAACCTTTATTAGCTCCAATTCACCAGATATAACTCTTATTTTTCTTTTCATTTAACATTAAAGAACAGCGCAACAGCTGCATCAGGATTCTGTCATTTATACTTCCAGAACCAGTTTGGGTTTAACGGGACAGAAATCTGGACGTCATCAGTGACGGAAACATCCGGATTTTACAGTGCCTTGCAAAAGTATTCAGCCCCCTTGAACCTTTCAACCTTTCGCCACATTTCAGGCTTCAAACTTAAAGATATAAAATTTCAATTTTTTGTCAAGAATCAAAAACAAGTGGGACACAATCGTGAAGTGGAACGAAATTTATTGGATAATTTAAACTTATTTAAAAAATAAAAAACTGAAAAGTGGGGCGTGCAATATTATTCGGCCCCCTTGCGTTAATACTTTGTAGCGCCACCTTTTGCTGCAATTACAGCTGCAAGTCGCTTGGGGTATGTCTCTATCAGTTTTGCACATGGAGAGACTGAAATTCTTGCCCATTCTTCCTTGCAAAACAGCTGGAGCTCAGTGAGGTTGGATGGAGAGCGTTTGTGAACAGCAGTCTTCAGCTCTTTCCACAGATTCTCCATTGGATTCAGGTCTGGACTTTGACTTGGCCATTCTAACACCTGGATACGTTTATTTGTGAACCATTCCATTGTAGATTTGGCTTTATGTTTTGGATCATTGTCCTGTCGGAAGACAAATCTCCGTCCCAGTCTCAGGTCTTTTGCAGACTCCAACAGGTTTTCTTCCAGAATGGTCCTGTATTTGGCTCCATCCATCTTCCCATCAATTTTAACCATCTTCCCTGTCCCTGCTGAAGAAAAGCAGGCCCACACCATGATGCTGCCACCACCATGTTTGGCAGTGGGGATGGTGTGTTCAGGGTGATGAGCTGTGTTGCTTTTACGCCAAACATATCGTTTTGCATTGTGGCCAAAAAGTTTGATTTTGGTTTCATCTGACCAGAGCACCTTCTTCCACATGTTTGGTGTGTCCCCATGTGGCTTGTGGCAAACTTTAAACGAGACTTTTTATGGATATCTTTGAGAAATGGCTTTCTTCTTGCCAGCCACTCTTCCATAAAGGCCAGATTTGTGCAGTGTACGACTGATTGTTGTCCTATGGACAGACTCTCCCACCTCAGCTGTAGATCTCTGCAGTTCATCCAGAGCGATCATGGGCCTCTTGGCTGCATCTCTGATCAGTCTTCTCCTTGTTTGAGATGAAAGTTTGGAGGGACGGCCGGGTCTTGGTAGATTTGCAGTGGTCTGATACTCCTTCCATTTCAATATGATTGCTTGCACAGTGCTCCTTGAGATGTTTAAAGCTTGGGAAATCTTTTTGTATCCAAATCCGGCTTTAAACTTCTCCACAACAGTATCTCGGACCTGCCTGGTGTGTTCCTTGGTCTTCATGATGCTCTCTACGCTTTAAACAGAACCCTGAGACTATCACAGAGCAGGTGCATTTATATGGAGACTTGATTACACACAGGTGGATTCCATTTATCATCATCAGTCATTTAGGACAACATTGGATCATTCAGAGATCCTCACTGAACTTCTGGAGTGAGTTTGCTGCACTGAAAGTAAAGGGGCCGAATAATATTGCACGCCCCACTTTTCAGTTTTTTATTTCTTAAAAAAGTTTAAATTATCCAATAAATTTCGTTCCACTTCACGATTGTGTCCCACTTGTTGTTGATTCTTGACAAAAAATTGAAATTTTATATTTTTATGTTTGAAGCCTGAAATGTGGCGAAAGGTTGAAAGGTTCAAGGGGGCTGAATACTTTCGCAAGGCACTGTACATCTAAACAGGAGCTGCTGCTGAGGGGGACTGGTCCAGATAAACGGTCCAGTTGGGCCAGTTAGACCAGAACCAGCCTCTGATGGCAACACACCGATCCAAACATACCAGAAGCTGGTGCTTGACCTGGTCCCAGGCTGCAGAGAGGTCTACCAGAACCAGGCTGAAAACTGGACTGAAACTTTTCTAATATCTGACTAAAATCCAGTAGCGACATAACCACACATATCAGGTGCTGACCCGGCTCCGCTGGTCCCCACAGATCCGCGTCCAGGAGAACCTGTTCGTTCCTGCAGAAGCTTAAAATGTCTGGATTGTGTTAATCCTGGATTGTGTCTGCAGTCGGAGGGAGCTTTAACCGTGGTGGAGAACACAGGAGGAGGAGAAGAGGAGGTGACGGTCAATGATGAAGATGAAGATGGTGATGAAGATTTAGAGGTGGTCCAACCCACTGAGCAGTGGCAGACTCTCAAACCAGGTACAGCGCTTCTTCTGATAAAATCCTTATTTAATTTAACTTAAATGAAATGAAATGATGAAAAATGTTTAATCTCAGAAACTGATTAAATTCTGAATGAGAATATTTTATCTTTTATAAACAAAACTAAGACTAAAACTCAGAACATTTTTCTGAGATCTTTCATTTTAAACACATTGAGGAGCTCTTCTATTGTAAGACGGCAAAACTGAAACATCAGTGCAAACACGTGTCACAATAAACGGTGCCGTGATGTGGCTTTCCTCGCCACTCCGACAGGAAGTGATGTAACAGGAGGAGAAAACGGGAGATGCACGGCGAGCAAGTGACTTGCTGTGTATCTCATACATGGCATTGGTCTGGCTGGAGTATCAGAACAGCCGTTTCCAGAACTTTGACCCGAGTGACAGCTGGACTGAAACGTTTCTAAGATCTGATTAAAATCCAGTTGCTACATAACCATAACTACATAATCGCTGCCCACAACTGTTATTTTATTTGATAAATAATTGAATAAAATACATTTTATTATATTTTGCTGTTTTTTTCTTTGACTTTAAAATAAGGATAGAAAATTTAATTGAAATACACTTTTATTTTAGATAAATCAATTTGTATCTTGTTTTGGTTTTTTTTTTAATCATTCTTTCAATTTATTTAGTTATATTTGTATTTTCAGTTGTTGCTGCACAGCATCTATTTTTATTTTAGCATTCAGGATCATACACAAGCTGAATCAGGAAAAAGAAGAACAGTTACACCTTCTCCTCTGTGTATTGCTGCTGACTATGTGTGTGTGCGTGGAGTGTGTGTGTGTGTGTGTGTGTGTGTGTGTGTGTGTGTGTGTGTGTGTGTGTGTGTGTGTGTGCAGGTCAGGCAGTTCCAACCGGTTCCCATGTGAGACTGAACCTGCAGACGGGTCAGAGGGAGGTGAGGATGGGGGAGGAACAGCTGAAGTACTGGACCCAGAAGCACAGGTCCGTTCCTCCTCTTTACCTCTCCCTCTATAACCTACGGTGGAGGAAGGGTGAGGGGTGAAGGAAGGGTGAGGGGGGGGGGGGGGGGGGGACCAGATGGGGGTGTTGACAGTAACTGTATCTTTTTCAGGGAGAAGGAGACCAAGACCTCGTTCACTCCTGAGGAGCTGAAACGAGCCATGAAAAAGATCAAGGAGGACCTGAACCCTGGTGGACATCAGGTAACGGACCAGTACAGACGTCAGTTAACAGACCAGTACAGGACCAGTACAGACATCAGGTAACAGACCAGGACAGAAATCAGGTAACGGACCAGTACAGACGTCAGTTAACGGACCAGTAGAGGCGTCAGGTAACAGACCAGTACAGGACCAGTACAGACATCAGGTAACAGACCAGGACAGAAATCAGGTAACGGACCAGTACAGACGTCAGTTAACGGACCAGTACAGGCGTCAGGTAACAGACCAGTACAGGACCAGTACAGACATCATTTAACGGACCAGGACAGACGTCAGGTAGCGGACCAGTACAGACGTGGTTCAGTCTTGACTCGGACCTTCTCAGAACCAGCTGCTGTGTGTCTGCAGGACTCTGTGGCGTCCAGGTTTCGTCCCCTAGAGGACTTGAAGAGGGACATGGCCCAGCTGGACCTCCTGGTGGAGACGGATGTTCAGGTACGTGGGTGTCTGCTGCAGTCTGGATGTGATGACTGTAGGATGATCCTCTGGTTTCAGTCATTCCTTGTAGAAAAGCTGAGTCTGGAAGAGACATGAGACATGGCAGCAAATCCCATCTTTGAGGACCGGTCGTGTTTGAACCGTGACTGGAGCAGAAAATGAAAAATTCTCGGTGAAATGGATGATAAAGCTGAAACATTTCACTATTTCATGTGAAATCTTCTCTGATTGTGAATCTGATGCAGCAACATGTGTGTAAAAAGCTGGAACAGCAGCAACAGAAGGCTGGAAGATAATAATAGCAGGAGACTTTAACATCTAATTATGTTACATGTTAGAGAATCATGTCTGGTTTAATGCAGAGCTGCCTGAGGGCCCCAGCACCACCACAATCCAGCATTGTCACCTGCACACAGAGATTCCTCTGGATTCTCTGAATCTTTGGATGATGTCATACGCTGTACCAGTCCCACTTTATTTCACCCTATGGCAGTTTATTACAGTGTGACTGGGACCATGTGGGCCAGACGCTTTGCTCTTGTGGCCCACATGTGGCCCCTGGTCTTTATTTGAGGATGACTGCCGTAGATGGTGGATCTTCAAAAACTTCCCACTTTCATGTTGAACATTTTTCTGAAACCATTCCAAACGTTTTGGACGCAATTTGTCCCAGATTGGTGAACCTCCGTCCATCTTTCCATCTGAGAGATCCACCATCTGCAGGGGCCATCCCCAGAATCATCTAATCCAGAATTATTGAATTCAGAATAATTAATTCCTAATTTAAAAGCATCATGTAACCTGCTTTTAAATTAGGAATTTAAAAGCTGGACAGGGCCGTTGTCAGCTTTTGGAGATGTTCTGGTTAAAACCAGTCTGGACCAGTTTGTTACTGGGATGTTTTTGCTCCATTCTTTTCTTCTTTTTTTATCCACTCACTAAACCAAACATGTTTCCATCCTGTTTCCAGGTGGAATCAGATCTAATCAGAGACCAGAACCGTTTCAGACCGTGTTTTTGTGATCTTATTTGTCCCGCTGCATGCTCCAGTCCTCGGACCAGATCCTTCTCGTGGTCCCGAGGACTTATTTTAAAACAACAGACTTGCTGTTGTTGTTGTCTCCAGAATAGTGGATCAGGAGGACAGCGGCAGGAGGACGGAGGCAGGGGGACAGAGGCAGGGGGACAGAGGCAGGGGGACAGAGGCAGGGCTATAGAGTCTCTTACAAAGCAGCTGAAGACATTTTTACTGGGACACGCTTTGATCTGACTGGACTTGTGACTGGCTGTTCCGTGCCTTGTGTTTATCCTGTGTTGGTTTTATGAGGTGTTCTGTGAAAGCTGCTACACAAATAAAGTTTCTTCTTCTTCAGTGTAAAAAGTCTGTAGAAGTAAAGTTGTTTATTCACGTTCATTTGTTGTTGTTCCAGATCATAAAGCGCTTGTTGGAGCAGCTGAACAGCAGCAGCACGACTCCTGAGCAGAAACTGAGTATCCTGCTGGAGCTGGAGTACCTGGTCCACCAGGTAACTGGTGATGATGTCATCCTCAGGTTCTCAGGTGGGACGTGGTCTCACATGGTTTCTGCTGTCAGGTGGACAATGCTCAGATGCTGTGCTCCCTGGGGGGCCTGCAGCTCATCCTGGAGGGTCTGAACAGCTCTGACAGCAGGTTACAGGAGAGCTCCGCCTTCGTTCTGGGATCTGCACTGTCAAGGTAAAACCCCAATGCATCCTTCCTTCCTTCCTTCCTTCCATCCATCCACTCACCCACTCATCTACCAAGATGGGTGGTAAACATCATTTCAGGTTTAATAGGTCAAGTTCACCTTCATGTCAACTGTGAGGGCGGTGATTTTTTTTGTTATTTTAAATAACTCATCTGTTATTTAATCTTGAAATGACACATAATTAGGGCCGTGTCCTTCTGATTGACAGGTGACAGATGGGCTGTCACCTATCAGGTCCCATCAGACGCCTGTCCACCCGCCATCTCACATCTCTGCTCCTCCTGCAGCAACCCAGCGGTTCAGGTCCGAGCGGTGGAGAGCGGCGCTCTGCAGACCCTCCTCACATCTCTGGTCACAGCTCCAACGTTGCGCATCAAGAAGAAGGTCGGACACACGTCCACTTCCTGTCCAGACACACAGACACACAGATACGCCCACCTCACCTGTGACGTTCCTGTTCAGGTCCTGTTCGCTGTCGCCTCCCTCTTACGTCACTTCCCGTATGCGCAGAGACACTTTCTGTCCCACGGGGGTCTGCAGGTCCTGTTGGAGCTGTTCAGGGCCGATGGAGGCGGGATCCTCCGAACCCGCGTCGTCACCATGATACACGACATGATTTTAGAGAAGGTATGACGGCTGATGTGGAGAGTGGGTCTATCTGCGGCTCGCAAGACAGAGGCGTGTCAGAAAGTGGGTGTCATGTCGTAGAGTGACGTCACTCTACGGCACGCCCACCAGACCTATGAGAGAACTGTAAAATCTAACCCTGACAAGACCCACCCACTATATGACACGCCCACTATATGACACGCCCACTATAGGACACGCCCCTGGGATTGCAAGCCACAGATAGATGCACTTAGTGGAAAGCATCGTTGATGGAGGATGTGGGAGGTTTCTGGGACTAGAACTGGGTCCTGCTCGGTAACATGGACGTGTCTCCATGTGTCCCGGCAGGACGTGCATGGACATGTGGTCTGCATGTGTCTCTGTCCCTGGTTTTAATGCATCTCCTTTGTGGTGTCAGGAGCTGATGCTGCAGGCGGGTCTGGACCAGGTCCAGGATCCGGCCCATGAGGAACGGCTACGTCAGTACTCAGAGGTTTCCCTGCAGGGGGAGCTGCTGGAGGACGGCTGGTGCCGCCTGGTTCCGACGCTGCTGCAGTCCAAGGAGCACGACTACAGGGAGAAGGTGGTCAGGACCCGGGTCGGAGGATGAACCAGGTCCCTCCAGGTCAAAGACATTAATCATAGCTGGTTTGTTTTCCAGGCTCTGCGGGCTCTGCTGGCCATGGCCCCCGTGTGTTTGGATCAGTACCGCTCAGACGGCTCTCTACTGGGCTCCCTGCTGTCTCTCAGACTCCAGTACCAGGACATGGTCCAGTCTGAGATGATCCTTGGAGACGAGACCAGCTACTTTACAGAGATCTTGGAGCTGATAGAAGCTCTGCACGGGAAGATGAAATGAAAGCTTCACCAGGTGGGACAGAGACACGTCTGCAGAGATAAAAAGCAACCAAACATGAGCCCCGGATGCAAATCCAGGACCGCCAAGGTCTGTTTGAGGATGCGAAGCTGAGCTGACCCGTTCATCTTTGGTTGGTGGGAGGATTTATGGGAAGGACAGCGTGGTTTCTCGGCTTTTGTTACTCTGAGGTGACTTTGTTCCCTCACAGCTTCTCATTCAGTTAGATTTGATGTTAAAAAGCAGGTCTGCAGGAGTCCAGCTGCTGTGTGGGAGCAGGTCTGCAGGTGTGGTGGGGTCTGGATCTGCAGCCTCACCAACGCTCTGTGAACATCCAGACTTTTTTCTGTCTGATTAGAACATTTCTGCTTCATGATGTCTGTTCAGCTTTTCACAAAGAACCCATTTTGCTGCATGTTGCTGGTCCACGTCTCCAGTTTCCAAAAGCCAGACTCAGTCTGATCCTATGGAGGACCAAAACCACCATCATTAAAAAAAAAAAAACAAAAGATCAAAATGAAAAAAATAAATGTTATTTTTTTACGCGATTCATTTATCCAGTTATTCATCAGATATTTTTAGTTCTATATTAATTTATTGTTCTGCTTTTTCCATGTTTAGCTATTTTTCACATTTTTTTCCCTGATGGTCATTTTCTTTTTTTATTTCACATTTATTTATTGATTCATTTTTACTTTTTGCACATTTTCTATTATACACACCCTTATTTTCCCTCTCTTCCACTCCCCCCAGAGTTGTCTATATATCACCATGCATGTACCGTAATGGAAAGAGTGGGAAAATAAATGTTTTAACTAGGAAAAATGGAAATGTGCATAAGTAAAAAATAAATGCATAAATAAATGGAAGTAAAACAAATGTAAAACAATAATAAATCAACATGGATGCAAATGTAAAGTCAGCCACAAAAATGAATAAATGGAAAATGGAAAAACATTTATTTTGATTAGGGCAGTTTTGGTCTTCAGTACTGTTCAGCTTAGTGAAAGTCATTTTTCTGCAGCTACAGACTAAAATCCAGACTCAAGTGAAGAGGCAACAGTAGATTATTTATTGTTATTTATTTAACCTTTATTTAACCAGGCAATGACATCAAGAACAAGATTCTTATTTACAATGCCGGCCTGGCAAGTGCCATAGGCACCTGTAGGGCAAGTGGGAGAGGGGAACACAAATAAAAAATAAATAAAATCAGTAAACATTAAAACAATTAATTGGAAAGGTGCTGTGATTTGGGTCAACAGGGTTGAGTCAAACTAATTAAATTTAAAAAAATCCTTTTTGTGATCAGTTGGGTTCTTCGGGGTGTTGTCCAAATAATGTTTATTTATTTTGTTATTAATTTAGAAGTAAATCATTGAAACATGCTGGTGTATGTTTGCTGGTTTTGGAGCTTTGATATGATTGATGAGCTGATCAGTGGGCAGTCTAATTCCACAGAAAAACACACATATATTAATTACATCATATGATTCTGTTCACACCTTATATGTCAATATAATTAAGTAAATATATGCAGTTAGGCTTTTATACTGCCTGGCCACAAAAAATGGCCAATTAAGCAAATGGGTGCAAGCCTTCTCTTGCATAATTACTGCATGGCTGATTATCCTTCAGCTGGCAACAAGTTATTAAACCCTGATTGGTGCAATAAGTAGCTTCTGATTTCTTAAACAACCACATCTAAAGATTTAAGAGGGAAGACTTTCTGCAGTTGTGGGAATCATGTCAGTCTGTTTAAGAAAGGTCAAATCATTTTGATTGAGCTAATCAATCAAAAACATTAAGCAGGGAAAACATCTTGAGGAGAAGCAGAAACTAAAACTGGGTTCAGAACTAGGGATGCACCGATGCATCGGCTGGACATCGGTATCGGCCGATGTTTGCCTTGTTAACTGCCATCGGCCAATAGAAATGACATTCGCCGATGGCAGTGGCCGATTATTATATAGCCTATATATATATATATAAGTGTATATATGTGTGTGTGTGTGTGTATGATTTACATGTGTCATCAACACTGTTCTTAAGAAAAACTCTTTTTCACCCTCTTTTCTGGGCGGGTGGGGGGAGATACTGGTAGAAGGCATCCACGCACTTTCCCTCAGTAGAGAAACAAAAATGGCGGCGGTCGTGTGGCAATATTTTACCGTTTCAGAAAAAGATCAGTGTTACACAGTTTGCAGTACATGCTCCACAAATGTTTTTTATTGGGCCATGAAAATAATCTTCTCACTGAGTATGTTTTTGTTTATTAGGCTAAAACCACTCAATTTTGTTGGGCAATATACTGAAGCATTCTTTTTAGTGATTATCAGTCCCAGGTTTTTGAAAAGTTTTCAGAAAAGAGCTTGTTATAACTAATGTCAACCACAAAGTGACATTAAAGGTTGTTTCTGTTTCATAAATTGGTCTGATTGAATTTGTGCTCATTCAAGGATAAACTGATGAAGAGCTGAAAGACTTGTAAATTTCTGTGGCACAAAGGAATTAATAAATAAAAATGGAAAACATCGGCCATCGGCCAAGTTGTTATGTTAAACATCGGTATCGGTATCGGCCCAGACTTTCACAATCGGTGCATCCCTATTCAGAACTGTCCAACACGATTAAAAACTGGAAGGGTAGTGGGGAACCACGTTTTCCAGGAAGACGCGATGGGGGAAAAAAAGTCCTGAATGATGGTGATTGGTGATCACTTAAACCTTTGGTGAAATCCGATTGAAGGAAAACAACAGTAGAACTCAGGGCTGTGTTTATAGTGGAAGTTAAAGCATGTCTATGTGCGCAGTGCAAAGGAACCTGAAGGGACTGAACTGCTGTGTAGCCATAAGAAAACCAATGATCAGTGACACTAACTGGAGGAAAAGGCTTCAACCTGCTAGAGAACATATAGACTGGACTCTGGAGGAATGGAAGAAGGTCATGTGGTCTGATGAGTCCAGATCTACCCTGTTGCAGAGTGATTGACAGGGGGGGGGAGAGTCATTTTGGGAAACGGAAAAGATGAAGCAAAAAGGAGGAGAAAAGCCAGGAGAGGAGAGAGATAAAAAAAAGGGAATATATAAAAAAAGAGATGAATTTAAAAGGGAGAAAAAAAAAGAAAACATGTGACGAAGCAGCCTTCCGTCACAGGAATTGCATAAATAAAATGATATACAGCACTTTAAGTTGCCTGTCTAAACTTTCAGGAATTTAAATTGTTCACATTTAACTTCACGTAATGCATTAATGTTTATTGATAAGTCTAAACCATTTAACAATGCACGTCACTTGTCTTTCAGATCCTGTGAGAGTATAAAAGTAAAGTTCATGGTCTCTTGTGGGTTAATTGTGACCTCTTGATAGGTACTCACCTATCTGGTGCCCTCTCCAGGGTGTTCGGGCAAATGCTGTCTGAGTTGATAGACCACTAGGCATGGGTGCCATTTAAGTGGTTTCCTGAGGAGAGGCCACTAGATGTGGTTGGGGAAGTGGAGCAGGTATTTTTGGGGGTTTTCCAGGTGCTGGGAAAATGGGTTTTAGTATGGGTTTAGAATCCTTTGAGTTTTATTGGAATGTAGGTTGGGAATGTCTACATGTGTGGTGTTTAAAGGTAGATTTTTTTTTTTTTTTTTTTTTTAAATATTTGAGGTATTTATTAAATGTTCAAACACCTGGCTGGTAGAGGTGGTTCAGACCAATCAGGAGCAGAGCACATAAATGTTGCCAGGTGGTCGATTTGGTCCGAATAAGAATGTCTTCTAGAAACGATGTCTTTGGGATTCTTGCGTTTTTTTTGTATAAAATGCCTTATTTGTAGGAATCGGGAGAAGTGAGATTGTTGCAAGCTATATTTACTCTTCAGATTTTCAAATGATTCCAGTACATCCCCTTCAAAAAATGTAGCAAGGCAATCCAAGCCCTTATCTTGCCACACTTTAACTTACTTCATTTTAATCGTTCTTGGTAGGTATTGGTAGTTGATGTACCTTTCTTGTTAGTTACATATTTGAGGGATTCAAAGGCATTTTCAATTCTGTAAAGAAAACCTTGAATAGGTGTTTGGAATGGGAACATTTTGATTTATGAATATGAAGCTTCCCCATCATGAGAAAGAGGTACATATTTTTTTTCATTGTGCACAAAGAGCGTGAGATTTTTTTCTTGAAATGAAAATTTTTAAGGAGAATTGGGGTGGAAAAAAATTTCCTAGGTCTTTCAGGAAGGTAAAGAGGAAAAGAAAAAAAAAAAGAAGAGGAGGTATGATTTCCTATGATATAGAAGAAAAAAGTTAAATATAAAAAATTTAAAAGGAAAAAATAAAAGAGTGAGAAAAAATATAGTGAAAAAAAAATAAAGAAAAGGGAATTGAAGAAATTTTTTATAAAATATATTTAATAAAAAAAAAAAAAAAAAAATTATATATTATAGATAAATTAATAAAAAAAAATATAAAATAAAAAAATATTATAAAATAATTATATTTTTTTAATGATAATTAAAAAATAAAAGAATAGGAAAAGAAAAAATAAGAGAGGGAGGAATTTGATAAAGAAAATAGTAATAAAAGTAAAAATAAAAAGATAAGAAAAAATTTAGTGATGAATAGCAAACTCGATCTTCATGAGCCAGGAAAACTGAGCGTCTTGCTCCTTTATTCAGGTCTTCTTGACGGCTTACAACTGTTTATAACTGTGGCTTGAAAGGCTCAGTGAAAGGGTTGAGTGAAACTAAAAACAACAAAAAATTAAATAAATCTCTCTTTTCCATGAGAAATAAATATACCAAATAACATTGCTAGTGTCGAAAAGAACAAATTAGAGTTAACCTTAGCTGAATCATGACAGTCCTTTTAGTTATCATATGCCAATTAGATTGTTAGCATCACTGCTATGCTAATATACAGTACACTAAGCAAAACAAGCTCTTGGGATAAGCTCATTCCTGGTACCAACACATTCACAAAACAATCTCTAAATCAGCGCTCATAAAATATAAAAATATAACCAGAACACAGATTAGACTTACAGCCATTGCTTTCGAAGGTGTAAATACATATTTAGGACACAGGATGTGAAGATTACACATGAATAGGCAGCTTTTCTCTGTAAAACGGTTTTCCAACTGACAACTGTTACTGCTACCCATAATGCATTGTGACATCGGAATTCACTTTAAAATGAAATACAGATGAACCAACACTGAATGCATAGAATTCTTTTTAACTGTTTTTTAACTGAATGACCATCTTTTTAAACATGAATTATTTCGGATGAATTATGACCCCTTTTATTTTATTTTTTTTTTACCTTTTGCGTTGGGCAGAACACTTGTAAATCCAGTTTTGTGAATAAAGTGACTTGTTCTTCTTTTTAACACATTGATTATTCCATTTTACAGCTTCATGTGGGGAAAAGTTGTGTGTAACAAAATCATAATTTCCATGCTAAGAGTGCCTGTTGATAAAAGAAGCGACAGTTTTAGTGGTAATTTTGCAACATTGTAATACATGACAACAAAAATGCAAACCTCCTACTTTCTTAAAGATCTTGTGTGCGATGAAGTTCTTGAGCGAGCTTAGAGATTTCAGAAAATTTTTGATCCATTTAACTTTAAAGGTATAGTTCAGGTTTTAAAGTCCAGAAGTTGGATACCCCCTTCATTCTTAGAAGAACATCTTTTTGAGATGGTGATGGTGATTCCTCCACACAAAATTGATGATGATGATGTCATTAATGTCCTTGTAAATGGAGTCATTGACAGAAAGAGAAAGAGCAGGCTAGACAAATCTTGAGAATCCTTCTGCTTTGGATAATAAAGTTCTCCCAAAGACTGAGGTGTCCCTTTGAAGTCACGGGTTCAGTAGCATTTTGGTCTTGCTTATTTTTGGAGAGAAGTTCAGGTGTTGTTGCTCCGTGTGATCTTTACATATGTGAATGCCTAAATACCTCACACTTTTATTTAAAAGGAATGCTAAACAGGGTGTTTTCATCACTTTCATATAAACACAGGATTTTACATTCACATTTGTTAAGTTTTAAAGAAATAGTGCTTCAGAGTTAATGTTTTCAGAGTAATCCAACATCTTGAACCAATCTTATATTGGTATGTCGATTCGCGGTTTGCGTTTCTTTTATGATCTCATGAAGGCCTTTTTCAGGCATTTATCAAATATGAGAGATAATGTTTTCTAATCGGTATTTAGAAGTGTAATAGGTCTCCAATTTTCTATTAATTGTGGATCTTTGTCAGGCTTTGGGATAAGGCATATTGGTCCGGCCTAGCCTGCTTGTGGATAATTCCTTTCTGAGGATGCATTCATTAAATATTTAAATAATGGGTTTTCAATTAACTCCCAGAAGTGTAAATACAATTCAGTTGACAGACCGTCACTACCCGGAGGTTTTCTTTTTTTCAGTGAGCAAATAGCCTCTGATATTTCTAATTTTGTGATGGGCTTTTCACATTCTGATTTTTGCAGTTAGGTAGGTTAAGCTTGTTCCATACTCCGCGAGAAACGAGAACTTTGTTCTTGCCCGTGAGGCTGCAAGAACAAGAAAAAAGTTCTTTTTCATTATGTCATTTCATACTCCACAAGCTCTGCGACCCACCAAGTGTATCTATCTGCGGCTTGCAACCCAGTGGGCGTGTCATATAGTAGGCGCGTCTTATAGTGGGCGTGTCTTATACTGGGCGTGTCGCATTGTGGGTGGGTCTGGTTAGGTTTAGGCAGAGTGATTGAATATACCTAATGGCGCTGGGTTTAGGGGAAGGGTCAGGGGTAGGGCTACATTTCACCGTGCTCTCTGGCCTGGTGGGCGTGTCGTCGAGTAACGTCACACTACGACACGCCCACTCTACGACACGCCCCTGTCTTGCGAGCGGCAGATAGACCCTTCTCGTTTACATTTTTCGTACTTTCTCACCAACTCGATCAGCTGTTTACTCACTCACACTATCCGTTCAACGCAACGTCGCATCTGCAGAAATGCGGAGGTGACGACTCTCTGCTTCAAGCGCCTGTGTTAAACCCCGCCCGCCTCAAATGTCCAACCAATCACACAATACTTCTCGGAGCTCCCCGAGAAGAAAGTTCTGCTCAGCCGAGGGGTCGAGAGCAAGCTGCAAGCCGTCCTCAAACACGTCCGCCAGAACAAAATGACGGCATTTTATTCTCGTGGGCCCGAGGACAAGAAGAAAGTTCTCGCTTCTCGTGGAGTATGTATCAGCCATTACTCTTGTAAATTTCAGGATCAAGAGCTCTTATTCTGGAAAGCCAAACCGGATGTTGTAGTCCTTACCGGAAGTATGGATGCATTAAACTCCGTGACGTCACTGTCAATGGCCGTTGTTTTGTAAGACGGGAGCTACCAGCTGTTATCTTTGTTTATCGATCTTTGTCCTGAATGGACACGAACCCTGAAATGTTCAGTAACGGCTGGGACGTTTCAACGGCTTTAGCGGGTCAAAACAAGCTGGTAGCTGGTGAGAGGCATTCCCTTTACAGTCAGGAAATCATGTCAACCACCACAGATGTTGTCAGAATAAACGGTTTAATCATTTTCACTCTTACGCTGTTTTGTTTCTATCAGTATTTAAAGATAACTGAATTATTCCGCTGGTCCGGTCCACGCTGCGGCGTTCAGGGACCAGGCTGGAGATGGAAACGTCTCAGAGGGAGCAGCTGTCGGAGCTGGTGGAGGAACTGACTACATCTGGACAAGCTCAACTCAACCTGGACAAGATGAAGGAGCTGAAGAAGATCTGCAGGTATGGATGGAGGCAGGACAAGCAGAAAGTCCTGCTGGAGGTCACGTCCTGGTTATCTCCATCAGTGCTGCTGTAGCCAGTCCTGGAGGTAAACTGATGTTTACTGTTGTCTCCTGTGTTTTCAGGATGTCCAATGACTGCATCGACCACGTGTACCACTCAGTGATGTCCCAGTTAAACCAGGAACATGCTGAGATCCGACTGTCAGCCTTTCAGATTGCCAGTGAGCTCTTCTCCAGATCCCACCACTTCAGGACTCTGGTGGTGGACAACTTCCAGGTAAGCTCGTCTTTGTCAGGGCAGGATTCCCGCACGGCCTTCAAAAGTCTTAAATCTGCATTTTATACCTAAAAAAGTCTTAAATGTGACAGTTGTGATCTTCATGTGGCAGGTCTTAGATTATGTTACAGATGTCTGTCTGTTGTATGGCTCGTAATAAATGCCATGAATATAGAAGTTTTCAGTCAGATTGATCTCTTTTGCTTTAATCCCTGATTGTGTTAAAGCGTGATGGAGAAATGTGTTAACTAGTTTCCTGCTGTTCCAACCCCACCATAATGATGAAGTTAGGAACCAGTTTATGGCTGACTTTGCAGGTAGAAATGATGAGGGAACATTTAACCCAGCACACACACAGGAAGCCTTTATTTGCCTTTATTTGCCTTTATTTACACATGAAAGAAAACAAACTTCCAGTGACTTGAGGATTTTTTGGGTTTGTGAGTTGATTTATTTAACATACAGTATACAATTGTGCTTGAAATTTTATAATAAAGTTTAATAATAAATAAAAATTTACAAAACTATAATTTAGGAAAATAAAATATTGATTTTGAATTTTTGTTTAAAGAACTAATGAAAAGAAACAAACAAAACTGTCCCAGACACATTAGAGCACCTTGCTCATGAACAGTGCTCCAACATACCTGCCACCAGGTGCAGCTTGTTTTAAATATGTTTGTTGAACAACAATTCAGAATCAGTGTCATGATTTTCATAGAATTTTTATTTATCATTATAAAATTCTTTCAATTTCATCGTATTTCACTGACAGCTGATTTTTTACGTCTTTAATTGGAGGGTATGAATAATTATGAGGATGACTGTATATTCTGGACCAGAACCAACTTGTTCTGGTCTCTCTGAGGACACAAGCAGCAGGATTCTGTCGTCTCCGTGATTTTCTACAGAGACATGTAACCTCCATTACAGTAGTCAGGATGATGAAGAGGATCTAAATCATCATCAGTCTCCTTAAAAGGCTGGTCTGGTTCCTGGATGTTAAAGTTTGGCCCAAGCGGCCGCGGATGTCCATGGATGTGTCTGTGAGAAGAGAGATGACGTGTCCTCCTCCTCCTGCAGGAGCTGCTGGAGCTGACGGTGGAGACTGACTCCGAGCAGCCTCTCCCTCCCCCTAAAGAGGTGGCCCGGAAGCTGCGGTCATTGGCCATCCAGACCGTCCAGGCCTGGCAGGCGTCCTACGGCTCCGCCTATAAAAAACTGGCTCTGGGCTACCACTTCCTCAAGCAGGTGAAGAAGGTGAGAAGAAATCATCTTATCTTCTGCCTGTGTTTCATCTGTTTCCATGGGAACGGCAGGAGTCAGGAAGTCCTTGTAGGGCTGGATGATTATGGAAAAAATTATGATCACGATTATTTTGACTGATATTGAAATCATGATTAATTTACACGATTATTCATTCGTTTTATATAAAGTGTTCATTGAACCACCAAAATTCAACTTCAAATATAACTGAAAAATAAAATAAAACCAGAAATGAATTAGAAACAAGTAAAGGAGTAAAATAAGAATATTATCTAAGATAACAATAGCAATAAAAATGAATACTCAGTCTACATGCATTCCTGTTCTATACTCCCTGCAGTTTGCTTCCTATAACTTCACCAGTCTGTTCACTTCGGGATTAATCGATTACAGTGTTTTTATGATTGTGAAAAGACAAAATTTTAAATCACGATTAAAATTCAATTAATTGTCCAGCCCTAAGTACGGTGATGTCACGGTGATGTGATGTGACCTGATGAGGACGTCTGATGAGGAAGACGTGTTGTGCAGCTTCTCTCTGAAATCGTGCTGGGAAGCTTTCACAGGTGTTTTTAGAGGATGATGTCAACCGTGTCTCCAGGTGGACTTCCAGGACGCCGAAGCCAGAACGGTGGCGGAGAGGAGGAGGGAGGAGGAGAGGCAGAGGAAGATGGAGAGGATCTACAAGGCCAGGGTGGAGGCAGCAGCCAAAGACATGGAAGGTTATTTTTGATTTCAACTTCATTTATGGCTTTTTATTTTTAATTTAATTTTAATCTTAATTTGTATTTTGGTTCATAGAATTTATTTAATTTTGTTTTTATTTCTGATTCATAATTTTATTTTGATATTCCTTTATGTTTATTTGTATTTCCTCCTGATTTTTGTTTTCTTGTTTTTAATGCAATTCGATTTCTTTTTTACATTGTTTTTCTTTTTTACTTTTTAAATGTCTTTTAAATTTTGGGGATCAAACTTCAAATTTTTAATCTAATTTAAATTTTCTTTTTATCTCTTTCTTTTTTAAATTAATTTTTCTAGTATTAGTGTAACTATGTAAATATAATTTATATTTCTAATCAGTTTTTGACAACATGAGTTTTTTGTTTTTCATTCTTTCAAATTTCGCTTTTCTTTTCATTGTTTTTTTTTATTTCTTCATTTGTTCATTTCTACATGGACAAACAGCAAACACAGTTTCAGAGTTTTGTGTTTCTGAATTCTCTGCCATGATGATGGACGTTAACGGAAGCGTGGACAGTAACGAAGCCTCGTCTCATCGTCAGGGTCGTACCAAGACATCGAGGCGACGCTGACGGAGATGGAATCCTGCATGAAGCTGCTTCTCCCCGACTTCGTCCTCTCAGACTTCCAGACGGCCACCGGCAGCTCCTCGGACTCCCGACCAGGCAGAGGGTGCGATGATGAAGAGCCCTGCTGCAGCAAACAGCTGATGGACGACCAGAGAGGCGGAGGGACAGCAGAGACAGGGGAGGGTGGAGAAGAAGAGAAGAACTGTGAGAGTGAGAGGAAAGGAAATGGGGAGAAGAGGAGCAACACAGAGGAGGAGGAGAAGAGAGGGTCTGAGGAGGAAGGAGGGAACGCTGGTGATGGAGAGGAGAAGAGGAAGAGTGAGGAAGAGGAAGCTGAAAGAAGCAGTGAAGAAGAGGAGCCTGTGGATGACGAAGAAGTGTTCATCAGGAACTCTGGCCTCATCTCTCACTCCTACAGTCTGGACCTGAACCTCCATCCCGGTACGTCACCACACACGAAACATGGAAACATGAAATAAAGATGATTCATTTCTGATGGAACCATGACCGGAGGTTGCAGTTTACCCAGAGACGTAGATGCCAGGATGAAACTCCGACAGGCCGCAGCTTAATAAACCTCCCAGAAAGTTTCTTTTACAAGAAAAAAAAATCTGATCATTTTACTCACAGCAGGACAGAAACTCATATTTACACCAGAAACGTGTGACATGGGGGTGAAACTAGGGGTGTAACGATTCCGTTTAACAACAATTTGATTCATATCATGATTCATGATTTCTGATTCAATTTCAAGTCACTGAATCGAACCAAATCGTATAGTTCTAAATGAACCAATATCATTCATGAATCAAATAAGAAACCAAGAGTCTTGGCTTGAATCGAATTGTTAAACCAAATTCTTACAAAACCTAAAAGAAAATGATGGACAGCTGGTGGTACTGGTGGTACTGGTGGTACTGGTGGTACTGGGTATGATGGAAAACTGGTGGTAAGCCTGACGGCAGCCACTTTTAAACCTGGAATCTTGGGGTTCTCTGCATTTTACTAGTTCTACCTCCGTAAAACCGAATAACGCCGTCATGTCTGGAGTTTCTTCTGAAAACGGCCTCCAAAGACAACGGGGACTCTGAAGATGACAGCAGCCGCGCTTCCAATGCTAGTTTTTGCAAAATAAAAGTGATATGTCTTAAAATTTGAAAAAGTACAGCTGTGATATGCAGCCGTTTCCACTGAAAGGTGTTCAGTGCATCAGCCAGTCTGATAAAATCCCGTCCCACAAGACTCCACTTTGAGGAGGATGGAGATGAAAACATTTAGCGTTACAGAGCTGCTCCTCATCAGCAGGAGAAAGCAGCTGATGATAATTCAGAGGAAAAGTCCGTCCGTACGAAGCCCTCTGATCACATCGGCACGGAAAAAAAATCCTGTCGTGACGCGTTACTAAGGCACAGTGGACGGATGTTACTCCATGGCCACGTATTTTGAAAACATGGTAACATATAATGAACATGTGGAAGGAGATAGCGAGTCGTGGTCATGTGTTGCACGTGTTGCACGTGTGGAAACCACATAAATATCTCTGGTGGCCAGTCGTTACTGGTACAGGAAGAAGGTAGTGACGGAGCTCTTTCAGCTCTTGGACGGCTCTTAATTTAGGATCTTTTGTTGCCCTCTTTGCAGATAATGGCTTGTTTGTGAAAACTTTTTGGCCGTCAGTGTTTTTACATTGACGGCCAAAACGTGCACACATTCTCCTCACCACTGTCTGTCTCCATTTTCAGTGGAACAACTGCCCTCTTCTCTGCTTTCACATGTTTGTACGAGCCTGTCTGCTCACGATTGGCCGCATGCTGCTGGCCGATGAAAACAAAGTTCTGCAATCTCCTAAAAACCTGCGAGTCGGCTCTTCTGATTCACTACAAAGCATCGGCAACTGGAAATGTGCCATATAGAGAAACTTGAAAATGTGAATGTATAAAATCCTTGCTGAAAAGCCGTGATAGCACCATCATCTGTGGTTTTAAAAATGTCTCTAGTTTGAGTCTGTATGAGATCCTAAATGACCTCTGCATGTGTACTGGATTACACCTGCTGTCACCCCCAACCTTCGCACCGTTTGCCTTTTCTTGTAAAGCTGCTGGACAGAGGAATTATCCAGAAGATATAAAGATCTGCAACTCCTTAACCTGCAGTCAGTCTCATCTAAAAAGGTTTTTGAAAACCACTCAAATATGTAACCGCTGGCTTAGACTCCTTAAAGTATAACTTTATTTTTTTCAACTTGGACCTTATTTCTAGGAGTTTCTACATGCATTTACCTACCGGTAACATTTCTGTATCACTTTCACTCCTTCCGAAGATATTTTGTTCAGTCGCCCTTCGGCGTGCATCCATATAATAGGATAGACGGGGCAGCCTCTCTATGAGGCATTATCTGCAGCAAAACTCCTTCATTTCACCAGTACTTTAAGTAGAACGAACGAACAAACGAGTACTATTTTCCTGTGAGTTCAGAGTTAACTCTCCGTTTGTTATTGGGGGTCTCTGCCCTCTTTGCATTCCCGATCCGTGCTGCTGCAGTACATCTGAGAGAGCAGCTCGGTACCTCGACACCAACAAACTGAAATTTTGAACCTCTGACCTCACAGGACAATAGTACTCATTCGTTCGTTCATTTTACTTAAAGTATTAGTGAAATGAAGGAGTTTTGCTGCAGATGAGGGCTGAATAATTTTGGGAAAAAAAAAAAATCTAAAAGCGATTTTTTGTTTTAAACCAATATTGCAATTGTGATTTAAAATGCATCCCCCCCCCCCCCATGCAGTATTTCCCCATGAAATACAGGGAAGCAATCAGTTCAGTGTAACAAAAACATGACTAAACCAATGATTCCTCCCAAAAGGCAACAACTTGAAGGAAAACTTTCTTTTTCTTATTTGTAGGAGTTTATTGGTGTATTTACTCACCAGCAAAATTTTGGCGTAAATTTTCCTAACCCTAACCCTCCTTCGAAAGATATTTAGTTGAGTCGCCCTTCCTTTGCAGTTTGTTGGTGTCTGGGTAGCAGAGAGCAGAGAAAACCCCCCAATAACTAACGGAGAGTTAACTCTGAACTCGCAGGACAAAAATACTCGTTCGTTCGTTTATTCTACTGAAAGCATTGGTGATCACTCTGTGATGCTGAATGTTAAAACAAGTTTGTTGTGTTGCCACGCGAAGTAGAAAGTTTTGCTAGGCAAGTTCGGCACAATACCTGATGCTCTTCTTTGTCATTTTCCTTGAAACCCAAATAGTCCCACACAGCTGATGTGCTGTGTTTCTTGGGAACTGATATCTGCAGAAGTCACTTTCAGTGACCGTTTCTGAGGAGCATGATGCCGTTGTAATTTCAGGGAGTTTATTCTGAATACACGTGTTCTGCAGCAGGGCCACTTGCGCTGCTTACTTCACGTGACCAGATGATGTTAGGGAAAATTGCATGACGGCATGATTACAAAATTACACTAATTAAAATTGCAATTTAATTGCAAACGCGATTAGTTGTTCAGCTTTACTGCGGATAATGCCTTATAGAGAGGCTGCCCCATCTCTCCCATTATATGGATGTACGCTGGAGGGCAACTCAACGTAATATCATCTGACAATGAAATGAATAAGTGCACGTAGAAATCAGGTCCAGGTTGAAAAAAGAAAGTTCTCCTTTTAAGTCCTGCAGTTATCACCTAAAATGAGCAGTTATGGATAAAAGACCATCTGTTTTACTGGACCCATGTTGATGTAACAGGCTGTTTTGGTGCAGCATCATCAGTACAGTGTAGCTGCAGAGATAAATTGCGACCATATATGGTATTTGTATGGTTTTTCTTGTTCCCTGCCAGATGTAAAGTCCTGTAGCCTACATTTGTTTGACATTGTACGCGGTTCTTGATGAATAATAAACATAAACCCAGAACCGGCTTCAGGCGGCTGGTATGATCCTTTCTTGGTTCGGAGCTCCTCTTGCTCATCTGTGTGAAAACTCTGAAATGATGAAATGGCTGAGAATTTTCCTCTGACTCAGGTCTTCATGTTAAGGAGACGGAGGATAATGAGGCGGTGGTTTCCATGGTGATGGAGCTCCACAAACTCCTGAGAACCAAACACCTCCCAGCTGTGCAGGGCTGGGTTCAGGTGAGTGCGCAGGCTAGCTGGCCGACCACATGGCTGTCTGTGGAGGATGAGTCATCTCAGACCGACCGGCTTCCCTGACCTCTGTCCAGGTCTTCACTAAGTCCAGAGCCGAGGAGCGGCTGCTGAGAAGAGCGCTGGATCTGAAGAAGGCTTTAGAAGCTGCGCTCCAGAAGTACAAAGAGCTGCAGATTGACTGCAAGACCAGAGTCCGTAAAGTGGTGAGTTCCAGAAAGCCCGGGTAGACCGGGACCACGTTCAGACGGAGGGGAGACCGCTCCCAAACACATCCCAGAGCCGGGTTGCTCAATTCAGACCTACGAAGGCCACAATCCAGCAGGTTTGCCACGTCTCCGTGCTCCAACACAAGTTCATGAGTCATGGTGCAGCTTGATTGGCTGTTGATCTTAGGGGTGCACGATAACTATCAATCCGATAATTATTAGGTCGATAACAGGAAATTATTACGTCATTCCGATAAGTGCGATATCATGACAACTTTCCCCGATATATATTATTTTGTCAGTACGAATTAAATAAATAAATAAAATTTAAATAAAAAGCGCATTTCCTGCAAAAGGAAACCAAAAAAGATTTAAAAAAAAAAAAAAAAAAAAAAATTTAAAAAAAAAAAAACCCCCCAACACCCCAACAAAAAAAAAAACAAAAAAAAAAAAAAAAAAAAACCAAAAACAAAAAAACCCCACCCCACCCCCACCAAAAAAAAAAAAAAAAAGAGGGAAAAAATGGGGAGGAAAAAGGGGGGGCCCGGGGGGGGAGAGGGCAGGGGGGGGCCCGGAGGAGGAACAGAACAGGGGGGGGGGGGGGGGACAAAAAGGGGAGGGGGGGGGGGGGGGGCCGGCAGGGGGAGGGGGGCACCCCCCACACCACAGAAAGAGAAAACAAGAAGGAGGAAAAAAAAGAAAAAAGAAAAAAAAAAAAAAAAAAAAAAAAAAAAGAGAAAAAAAAAAAAAAAAAAAAAAAAAAAAAAAAAAAAAAAAAAAAAAAAAAAAAAAAAAAAAAAAAAAAAAAAAAAAAAAAAAAAAAAAAAAAAAAAAAAAAAAAAAAAAAAAACATTGTTCCGCTCACACTGAGACCAGATTTATTGTTGTTTAAAATGCTCTATTTACATAGGCAAGTCTGACTTCAGTCATTATTATTGTTTGCAAATGCACTTTTTCAGATTGTGTTAACATAAATGTTTGAAACTTACTTGTCAGTGCATCATTTTCAATGTTTTTTTTTTTTTTTACTTTTTACTTTTATTATGTATCAGTTCAAGGAGCCTTTATTTCTGTATCAGTAAGCAGTGCACCTTATTTAAGTTGATGTGCATTTGAGATATCGAATTGTTTTGTTTTATATCTTTCAGAAAATGTTGGAGAGGCTTGCTGATAGTTTTTCACTGGAAAAAATAAAAATTTCTTCATTTAAAGAGTTAAAAGTATTTTTGGTTTTGTTAACAGTTTTGATGTCATGATCGTGTGTTATCGGTTATTGGTATCTGCCTTTAGGAGCTGAAATTTATCGGTATCGGTTAGTTAAAAGTGTTATTGTGCATTCCTAATTGATCTATTTAATCTGAGTCAGATGTGGTAGAGCAGGGAGATGGAAAACCTGCTGGATTGCAGCCCTTGTAGGACCGAACTGCGTAACTGTGTTAGAGGCTGGACTCAGGTCAGACCCTGCTGTTACAGAGCATCCACATCCAACCCTTCAGACTCCTTCAATGTCTCTGTAAGACAGAATAAAGACCAGGTTTGTCCACAACAAGGGAAAAAGACACATGAAAAGATAGATCATGTTAGTGACTGGTTTTTGTAGTATGGAGTGTGACCAGCAGATGGCAGCATTACTCCATAAATAGATTCACTCTTTACCTGTTTGGTCTGAAAAAGCATCATATTTTCTGCTTGAGAAACTTTACCCAAAAAGATGTGATTACTTCTCTGCAGTCCAGACTCTGTGAACCATGTTGACATCAAAACAAAGCTAAGGCTGGTGATATTTCATCAGAAGTGGAAACACGGCCACCGATTCCACTCAGTAAATGAGGATGGAACGTAAATGAAGAATTTAATCTTCACCTGAGTGTTTTAGGATATTACCTTTTAGAAAGTTAGCTTCAGTAGACAAAAACCTCCAGAAAGCCGTGAATCAACACGTGGACGTTATCTGTGCACAGATTCATGGAGCTGAAGGGGAACACAGCCAAGCTCCGGAGGTTCAGGTAAAGAGATCACTGGGTGGCTCTCAGGGAGGGCCTCGTTATACGATGAGGAATCTGGGATACTGGGAGCATCTGGGCTCTGTCCAGGGTTCCAATCACCTCCAGCTCTTCTGTTGTGGAGCTTTTCCTTATGGGATGTTATTTCATCCAGAAGCAGATAAAAAGTGGAGGAAAACGTGGCAAACAGGTTTCCTCGTGTGCTGATGTCATCATGTTGACATCCACCATCATCAGCTGTGAAGAGAGAAATGTTTGTGTCACAGAATCACTGACACACGTCTTCTCCCAATCAAATCCATGTAACCGGGCAGAAAAGAGTGATTTTGGACAGGAGGACTCTGGGGAATGGAGTTTTTCAGGAAGTGGGCTTTTATCCTGGTTGATGGACGTCTGGAGGCCAGACTGTGACATCATGATGATGTCTTTCAGACCAGAAGCTTCTTCTGCTTCCGGTTTGGTGAATCTTGGTTGGAGATGATGTAACTTGCACATTTGTGTTTTCACAGAGATGGTGTTGTCTCTACATGTTGTGGGATGAACAGGTGGATCCATCATTTGTGTTTACCTTTTCCATCAATAGTTTGTTGTCTTACCTGTGTTTGGTGGTGACAGAAATGGTTTTAATGAGCTTTTAGCTGAAGTTCTGGACTTCCAGTCGATACAAGTATATATTTATGTGCCAGACCTAATACTTCTTATTAACTCTGTTCTTCCTGTTTGCTTGTATTTGTTTCATGCAGTAGAATCATTGCCGGTTTTAACTGCATGCATTTGCTCAACCCTTCTAATCCCAGTCAGCAACAGAACCTTTAATGTTAAAGGTTCTGCATATCTGCATATCATCTCTCCATCTTGGCTTTCAAGCATTGAAACAAACACAACGGAAACTATTTCCATGTTTCCACTTTTTCCTCATTTTCAGTTATTTCTGCTACTGTTTACCTTCTATCCTCACAAACCAACTCCAACTCGGCTGCATCAGAAAGCTCTTTGCTTTATTCCAGCCATAGAGGACCATTATTTTTCTTCTTTTTAGACACACATGAAACTTTCTGCTCACTTGTTGATCTTTGGCTGCTCCTGATTGGACATTACCATCAATTTAAGCTCTCTGATTGGTGGAAAATTTGACAGAAAGTGGTTTCATAACCATTTCCAGGAGAAATGTTTATTGTGTTTTTGTATTGTGTTATCTTGCCAAGGGACACGAAGATGGAAATCAGCCTCAGCTAGTCTCATTTATTTACGTTACACATGATAGTTAATATGCTTAGTTGCTTTTTAAATAAACCCAAAGATAAGAATAAATTACTCAAAGTATATATAAAAAACAAAATAATATCTAAAAAGAATAAATATAAAATAATGTAAATATATAATCTTTTTTACGCTGTTTTTTTTTTTTTGCTCAGTTTTTATCATCAGGCCATCTAGTAGTGATTGTCTGAGGTGCAGCTCCAGCTGTTGGACTGAAGTCAGTTAGGATATCAGACACATTAAACGTTTGTTTTGAGGCGTTTAATGACCGTGCTTAATTTCTCATCAGTTCACACTAACAGAACAGTGTGTGTTTGAAAAGTGTCCTTTTCTTGTTATCTTTACAAACATCAGCTCCTTCCTGCTCTCCTCTTCATGGCTCCTACAGCGAGGTGTCATAGAGGAGACCAGGAGATGGATACGTTCACACCGGAGATGTGTGGGAGAAGTGTTATACTGTATAATGCATCGGAGATGGAGAGAAGAACCTGGGGAGTAAAAAGGAGGTTGAACCCATTCATTCACTTCACCACCGCTAATGTGTCCTGTGGCCTCACAGCTGATTGGTCCATCTTACTGCCTCCGTATCCAGCTCTGTCCAAAATGGAGGCACACAGGATCCAGATGGGTGGATGAAGGTTGTACCCTGACGGGGTTTAGTCATCCTGCTGCTGAGACGAGCAGCCGTCTGCTTACGTAGAAACGTGTGAAAATATCTGCAGCCTAAAAAAGCAAATGATGAAAAAACATTTATGTGTTTGTGGGGAAAAGGTATCAAAGTTGTAGTGTGTGAATCCATCTTTGGCTGAGCAGAGAGTGACAGTGACAGAGCGGCGGGCGTCTGGCACCCTCTGGTTATCACTGTCAGGGACCAGTCTGCAGCACCAGCAGGCCCAGCACTGCGATAACCACACAACTTACAGCCCCTTTATCATAATTAGCTTTTCCTTTTTAGCCTTAAAAGGCCTTCCATTACCGGGTCCTTCTCTATCGGACCGCTGACACGCCACGCGATTGCTTTCTCTCTCAGCGGGCCTCTCAGTGCAGTCTGCAGAGAGGAGAGCAGCTCCACGGAGGCTGATAGAGAGGTTTGTTTACCGGGCAGCGACGTGGAGGCAATCAGCATGGAGCTGGAAGGCTGTTTTCAGCATTCGGAGGTTTATGGTGGCCAGGTTTCATAACAATTCTCCTTCCAGGATGGATGGATGGGTTGTCACCAGAGAAGCTCAAGTGTTTTAACTGGAAAAATAAAAAGGAAGATAAAATTCACTTAAATGTTCCTCTAAGCAGAACAGGACTATAGAGGGAGATAAGTGCCACAAGGAAACACATAAATATAGCATTCAGTAATTAATTAAATACATCAATAAAATATATTAAAATAGGAAATAATCATCAAAATTAACCAATAACTTCTGAAATATGTCCTTCATTTCTTAAAATGGAAGATAAACACATTAAATAAACAAAACTTTATCAATTACTCCTTCCATGTGTCACTAAGTTATTGAAATTGGAAATAATCATCAAAATTAATAACTTAAAAATGTCATTAATTTGTTAAAATGGAAAATAAACACATTCAATAAACAAATAACTTTATCAATTATTATTATTCCTTCAATGTGTCATTCAGTTATTGAAATTGCAAATAAACAAACTAAATAAATACATTTAATCAATAACTACTTCAAAGTGTCATTGATTAAATAAAAATATATAAAATTAATCAAACACATCATTAAATAGTAGGAATTTTAGATTAATGTATAAATAATTAATTAAATTGGTTTTGAAATGATTTAAATGAGTTAAGTTGATGTGAAAACATATGTAATCATTTCATTAATTATCTCACGTGCCCTGAACTGCATTGTGAGTTAGTTTAAACCGTCGCTGAGGCTCGTCAGCAGATTGTGACATCGGGTCGGTTACGCTGCCGTGCACGTCGCTCCGGATCAGTCCCATATAAGATGTCCCTGCAGAGCCAGTCGAGATACTCCCACAACTTAGGGAGTATTTATCTGTACGTTTGTTGCCTATACCTGTTAGCTACACACAAAAAAATGATGATTATTGATGGGGAAATGTTTTTAAATGTTAAAATTTATACCTTGAAAAGATAAATGGTACAGTGAGATTGACTGACCAATAATGTGAAATGGAGAGGGGGTGGGACTTTTAGAAGTGCTTACTTCTACCCACTCAGTTTTTGGACATATATTTGGGTTAAATTGTTTGTTATAGTTAATTGTTGATCCCTGTTAGACGGGGTAAGTTTTGTATTTTGTTTTTTTGTCCAACTTTAAACAAATGAAATTAAATTAAATTAAAAAAGGCGATTTTACCCTCAGACCAGAATAATCAAACCTATGATGGTTAAACGCTGTAGCCCCACCCACCAGGTTTGATGGGTGAGATTCATTTATGATGCTCGACAGTATTGAATGCGGAAAAAGTTCCACTTGTTTTATGTAAAATGAATTAAGTTTTGATTAAATTGATAATGTATTAATGTATTTATTTCCCATTTTAATAAATTAATGATCAATTTAATTGATTATTCAATGCTGTATTTCCGTATTTGAACTGTAGCACCTTTCTCCCTCTGTAGAGGACAGTTTTAACAGCAGATTGTTTTGAATGCTGCCATCTGCTGCTAAATAAGTTATGTTTATTCTTTGTATTAATACGTTGGTGAACTGCATTTTTCCAAATGCGATTGAAGTTAAAGGAGTGATGACATAGCAGTTAAAAACTAGTTTATGTTGTTGGCATTACTGCATATGTAAATACTCCAAAGAAAAAAACGGCATTTTTTACAGCGGAGTATTGTTTTGAAACGCCAGACCTCACTTCCTCAGTAATACAGTTGGGTCCGGTGATGATATGTAGCTTTACCCGGAGACCACGTTGACTTCATTTTGATTGGCTACACCTTATTTGGCTATGACCTTATTTGGAGAATCTAGGTCAAGCTGCGGTCGGAGTTTGCTAAAGGCTAACTGCTAGCAACATGGGCACTTCAGACAGTGAGCTACGTTTATCAGACAAGACAGCATTTAGAAAATAAAGAAACTTACAGGTAATGACAAGGTTGTGGCCCCCTCCCTCAGTGTTGCTGCAGAAGTTTGCTTTTAAATCCATTTGTTTGAAAATCCAGACCTGACTGCACATAAGTTACTACTAGCTCCATACACGAAGCTGAATCAGACAGGGAGGGGAGGGGGGAGCGGACGGTGCATAAACCGTTAGGAGAGAGAGAGAGGGGGGGGCGCTGTTTACTTGATAGTGTGCTCTTATTGGAGCAATTAAATTACGTAGAATGATAGAACTACGTAGAATGATAGAATTACGTAGAATGATAGAACTACGTAGAATGATAGAACTACGTAGAATAATAAGCTGCTGTCTGATTCAACTGTTTCTGAGCAGAGAGACAAAGCTGACAGACCATAAACAGGAACTTTGATTCTCACTCTGGACATTCACATGACCTCATCAGTGCATAACAGATCATATTATACGCCCAAAACCCCAGAAAAGTGAAATTTGATGTCATGGCACCTTAAGGACATGTGGGAATAAAAGGTCTAAATGTCCCACCTAACCAGGAATGAAACCACAGATTCACTGCCGAGGTGGGTTTCCATTACACTTTTTCGAAAAATAAAAATGATACTTCTTACATTAGAAAAAGTACAATTGTGATATGTAGGTGTTTCCATTGAATGGTATAAGCCGTAATTCTTGTAAAATCCCGTCCTCCACTTTAAGGAGGATGGAGATATAAACATGATGTGTTTTACAGCTGCTGCTGCTCATCAGGAGATGAAAGCAGCGGATGATGATTCAGAGATAAAGTCCGTATGTACGGAGCCTCTGATCACATCAGCAGGGAAAAACACTCGTGGCGACTTCCGGGACAGACGCTTGAAGCGTAACACGAATGAAAAACCCTCAGGATCAACTTCTGGAGTGTGGAGGTCGTTTCTTGATCTTGTATTCCCCTTTTATCGGCACCAGTTCCTGACTGATGTGGTGATGCAGCTGTTGATATGAAAGCGCAGTCATACCATGTTATCCGTGGTCATGTTTTATTAAATTGTGGTGACATATAATTAATATGTGGGAACAAGATAACCGAGTGGTGGTGTTACAAATGTGTGGAAACGACATAAACAACTCATGGCCAGTCGTTAATACATGAAGAACTTAAACCATCTGTATAATGTCCTAAATTAACTCAGCTTGCTGAGTTACGGCGATTTGGGGATTTTTCGTACTCCGATTTCACAGTTAATGCTTGTAAATGATCATATTCATCATCATTAAGAAGGAATAACTGGATTTTAACCCCCTACGTCACGCCTGATGCGCGTAATGGCGAAAATGTTTCCATTACACTTATGTGAAAAACTGCTTTATCGAAATGTCTGAATTAACGCCTCATGAAAACTTTTTTGTGGTATTTGAGAGTTTTTTTCTAAATTAAGGTGTTTCCATTAGCGTTTTTTTAAATGCGATTTTTAGGTTTTGCGCAATACCAGGTGTAATGGAAACCCTGTTTCTGTTACTTTTGCCAACTCCTCAGTGAGAAAATTCGCTATTGGCTGCCTGAAAAGTCGCTAGATGACATCATTGTCTAATTTGCATAACCAGCCTGGTACAAATAATTGTGCTGGATGCTGCAGCAGAGTTAAACAATGTCGCAGGAGAGGCAAAAACGGAAAAAAGACATCCTAAATATGTTTACAGCGGGAAAAAAATATTGAAGAAATTAAAATTTTTTCTCAGAAAATATATTTCTAGTAGAGCTAGTTGACATGAAATTTTTACCAGATGTCGGCAACAACCCAAGTAATGCACACATACAGTACAAAGACATTTATGTCCGAAAATGAAGAAAAAATGTCAATATTTTCTTTGTATTATTTTAAATTAGTTTAGTTTGATTTTCAGTGGAGTCTAAAACATGCTACATTACATTTAATTATTATGATCTTTTTTCCCTTTTTTTTTTTTTTGTCCACTCACTTTGCCCACAATAATCATTAATATCTGACAGTAAGCCAGGGCAGATCAGCCAGCCGCAGCTTTGAGCGTTTAATCTTCAGTCTGGTTCATGAGCAGAGGTGCATGTTTGCTACGCTGCAGCTGGGAGCAGAGACGCTGCTGCGTGAGGACCGAGCCTTAACTCCGGTCCTCAGGACCCACTGCCCTGCATGTCTTCATGTGTTCCTACTCCAACACCTGATTCAGATTCATGAATGTCCTCATCAAGTTCTATGCAGCCTTTTAATGAGCCAATCATTCGATTGAGGTGTGAAAAATTAGGTTTGCATCCAAAAGTATCGGAGTTGGAAAACACAGCTGTAACAGGTAGCCTTCCCATTACAGCATGTAAATATGACAAGATATATTAGCTAAATAATTTAAAACATCTTATGACGGTTAATCTGCCAATAGAATAAGCGAGAATTAATTTCTGCAGCTGGCAGAGTGAAGCTGCTGCGTGAGGACCGAGGACCGTAGCCTGGCAGACGCCATGTGTAGAGCTTGAAGAGTCACGTGACAATTCTAAATGGAGCGGAGTCGTGCCGCCATGTTTGTTGTACAGGTTTGACTGTCAAATCGAGTTTTAACATTGGAGAAAAAAAGAGCAAAAGAGAAGGGCTGTACAGGGATAATTTATGCATAGCATAAAGAAGAGGTATTTGGAGAAGTCAGGAGACATATTCAGACCGGACCGGACCGGATCTGAGCTGGATGGATCAGAGTGGGACAGTAATCTGGACCGCTTACCTCCGTCCCCCATGGAGACATGCGGCTGATGCATTGTGAATTATTAAGTCTTCACAATCAGTTTGTAATGTGGTAACATTTTTCATTTTGCACTGTTTGTGTTATTTGGTTAAGAAAACATTTGTGAGCCATCAGTAAACACATGTAAGGCCGATACTTTAACGTGGTTTCAAGCATTTATTTATTAGATAGAAAACTGTGATGAGGGTGTATCTGATTTGTGAAAGACCAAAATAAGCTGTCAGAGGCAGACAGATGTCAGTGATGACAAACTTCACGAGTAAATGACAGATAAAAGAATGTAACCAGAATTTTCATCAACTCATGTTAGCTTTAGTGCTAGTCTAAGCAACAACACCAGCATAAATTTGCAAATGCACAGCAAACAAGGACCATCTTATCCAGGGTCATAGAGTCTGGTTCATTTTGACAACAAAGCAGCATCTTCACAGGTACACTGGTACAGCTGTAATATTGTTTACTTGTTCCTGCAAACGCTGAGGGCACGTTCCACATGACTGCTCACCGCTGTGCACGGCCGTTTGTGAAGGAAGGATGATTCATTAGGATGAAAGCAAACATTAGTTTACATCTGCAGTCAATCTGATGACATTACCCGTGCTTAAAAGTAGCCTCTAACATTAGCATAGTTTCCGGTTCACGTTTCTGTCGAGGTTTTCCTGAAGAAGTTTGGCTGTAAATTCATGTCAGACGTCCACTCCTTGTGTTAATGAGGGTCTGGCCCTTTAGCTCCGCATGTTTTCTTTGTGTATCTGTAGTTGTGTTTTTGTTGAGTTTTCAAAACATGGGCATAGTCACTCGCTGTCTGTTGACTCTGTTGAGTGGACAGACTCATCCAATATGGCGGCGACACACGATGGGCTCCAGCACGTAATGCGGGGTCTACGTATATAGGTCTGTGTTCGGTGCCCTCTGTTACTTCAGCAATTTACAATCCTTGATCTTTTTTTTATTTTCAACCGGGGATCTTGAAAAACCTCAACATGCCCTTTTTTTCTTATCGTCTTGATTGTGCGAAGAGCTGGCACAGTGCTTTACTCAACATTATAACCTAGCATCTCCACTCACGACCAATGTAGCTCTCAGCAAGTGTACAACAAACATGGCGGAACTCCAGTTCGGAGGGGCGGGGCCACATGCTGTGATGACAACTCCTCAGGCTCTATAAGATACATGGCCTTGTTACAGCCAGACGATGAGGACTGTAGCCTTCGTTATTCAAGGATGGACCAGCTGAGAGTAAACATGCTTTCACCTTAGTCTCCTAAAGTCTCCAATACCACCAGAAACTAGATTTGTCGCTAGTCGCTAGGGCTGGACGATAATTCAATATTGATATATATCGATCAATAGAGGATTTTTCAATAGAAAAAAAAGAGGGTCAATAAAAGTTCAATATAGAAACACAGTTTTCCGCTACAGCCTATCGGGTAGCATGATACTACAGTCACTACTTCAACCAAACCAATCACAAACGCAGACCCAGGCAAAGGCTAAATTGGAATTCAGTGTTAGTGTGATCTTTTTTTATGAGTAGGTCATTCAGCAAAAGCTTAAAGGGGAAGTTCGGTTTCTTTCAATCTGGACCTATTTTCTAGCATGAAATACGTTCATTTACTCTCCCAGACAGTTTTGGTGCAGCTTGAATTCCTTTGGGAGATATTTAGATCCAATCCAGATCAGCGTATGTCCAATATAAGGACAATCATCATAAAAAAGCCTCTTCGAGCTCACAGGGGGTCTGACTAATGTTTCGTAACAAAACACTGGTGAAATGAAGGAGTTTGTGGCAGATAATGTCTTATTTAAAGGCTGCACAAGGTTGCCCCATCACTTCCATTATATTGGACATACGCTGATCTGGAGTGGATCTAAATATCTTTTGAAGGAATTCAAGATACACCAAAACTGCTAGGTGAGGAAATGAATGTATTTCGTGCTAGAAAATGGGTCCCGGTTGAAAAAAACCGAGCTTCACCTTTAAATGGCCAGGGATGCACCTAAAATGGCTTTTAATTTGATAATGGCTTCTTTTTTTTTTTTTTTTTTGATAAATATCGATATCGATCAATACAGTTTTTTTTTTTATCGATAATCTTTTTTTCTATATCGTCCAGCCCTACTAGTCGCTCTTTTGAAAAAAGTGGCGAGAGGGGTCTGAAAACTCGCTAAACATGGCAACAAAGTTGCTAAGTTGGTAAGACTGAAAGAAAATTCTCCCGGAAGGGAAATTTCTGTTAGCTGCGTCTTCTGGTGCTCACTTGTTGATACAGTGCCCCCACATGGGCGCAATGCTGTAACTGCAGGTAAAATGACATCATTTATCACAATGTTGGTCAGAAAATAAGTTTTCCTAACTTCAGTTTAGCTCTGACCTGACCTGAGTGGGCCTTTATGCAGTTGGGTTGGGCTACGGATTTATTTACATACTATTGTACATGTTTTTTTTTTTTTGTGTGTTTTTTTCTTTACATCTGGTGCCACTGAATGTCATGTTTTTGTAAAATTGAGATAAAAAGAATTGGGGAAAAAAAAAGAAAATAGGTTTTCTTTATTTCCTGAGTTTTGAGAGCTGGAAGTAGCACGAAACTAATTTTATATGCAGGAAAACCTGCATACTCATGATCAGGACACACTATTTTCACAAACAAGACGCTCAGTTTGCGTGAGCAAGATGCTTGATCAGGACTTGCTGCCTCTCAAACGTGCCACCCCAAGCAAACTGGTGCCTATAATTTCAACACACACATGATTTTACAAGCTTCTGGTGTGAACACAGGGTTAGCATCTTCTCCAGAGCTGAACAGACATCTGCAGGGATGAAAGTGATGGAGACAGATACTTCAGGGAAGCTTGTGTTATTTTTACCGTTTACAGAATCCAAATTATTCCAAAGATCACCATCCAGATAGACTAGGGTTGTGATTTTCCTCATCGGTCAGCTTTGCTCGCTAATGTCCTCCACTTTTAAGGGCCCTTCACATTGAATGCGGTTTTCGCTGCGCTCACCGCGGGGTAGGGCACACAGCAGGTGGCAGAGCACGGCGGCAACAAGCACATTGGGCACGCGTTGCTAAGCGACAGACCAGGAAGTGTTTTCTCCCCGGTGCGCTTCGTTGTGAAAGATGTACCTCTCATTGTCGCAGCAAAGAGTTTCTCCTGAGGAGGAGGAGGAGGAGGAGGAGGAGGAAGAGAAGATCAGCAGCAAATAAAAGGGTGTGGGTCCATCTGATCCTGATGGCAAAGCAGGACTTGGGGAGTTCAGGCTTGTCTGGGAGCTGCATTCTTTCACACAGACTGCTTCCAGGTTTACTTCAGGCTGACCAAGGGCCGCTTTTTTTTCCCCTGAACTGGCCTTTCCTATTGGATGCGCTAGGATGTAGTCACAACGCGCTGTGCCCGGCACAGTACCGCGGCGGCATGCCCCCACCTCGCGTGCCACTGATCTTTATGCTCTGCCGCAGCGGTAACACATACACTATGAATGGGTTTGCTGCTGGCCACCTGCGCTTTGTGTGTTTGATGTGAAGGGCCCTTTATGACAGCATTAGTACGATTGGCTTCTTTTGAGACGTTACTATGACAGTCATGAGGACAGCAGACACCAGAGCGCCCTCTGCTGGACCTGAGGCTTATTACCTGAGATGGTCTGAAGAACTTGCACTCGTTGTTGAACTGAAAGAAAACTGATATTTGAGTTTCAGTGATGTTTGGTCATCCTTTAGTTTCAGTCAGAGAAACCTCCCTGCTGATGTGGAAGATGTTCGTGTTCTCTGCTATTTTTCCTGCCATCTGTAAGCATCGTTTATTAGAATATTAATGTAGCTGAAAGCAATTTAAGCATGCAGATTCTTTATGCATGTATTGAGCGCTGTGGGATGAAAACATGGAGCTATGTTGAAGAGGGGATAAGCCATGCAGACTTATTTAAACACATCTGTTTTTAAGAGTGTATTCAGTCACTCTGGGCCCCATTCATACAGGCCACAGCCTTGTTTACTGCTGATAACCCATCTTATCACAGCACAATGGATGTGGCCGCCCGTTCCTCACCGAGATAAACAAAGGAAGACTATTCCTTTATTTCTACCCTCTGGTGTTCCCTCCCTCTCACGTGTACGTCCATTCTCTGTTGGTGACTAATGTGTTTTGTTTTCCAACATACTCCGTGTTTTAGGATTTGTGCTGTTGGATACAAGAAAATCATGGAAGAATTTCAGAAAGAGGTTGTGGTGTCCAGATGTGGGAACTAAAATGGATACAAATCAATCAATCAATCAATCAATCAAAGCTTTATTTATAAAGCGCTTTTAAATACCAAAGGTAACAAAGTGCTGTACAGGTGAGTAAAAATAAAAAGTAAAATCATAGAAAAATAATCACAATAATAACACCAATAAAAAAAAGTGGAAAACAATAAAATCAACATACAGATTCTGGCTTAATGATGGAGCTCTCTGGAGTCAAAAGCCAGAGTAAAAAGATGAGTTTTTAAAAAAGATTTAAATTCGTTAACGGTGCTAGCAGACCTCACAGAAAGAGGGAGACCATTCCAGAGCTTGGGGGCTACAACAGCAAAGGCTCGGTCTCCTCGAGTAACAAGACGAGTCCGGGGAACAACCAGCAGAACAAATGGGACCAGGATAGAAGTGGGATCAGGATGATAGTGGGATCTGGGAAAAGGTAGGAACTGGGATCAGGTAGAAGTAGGATCCAGATAGAAATTGGATCCAGGTGGATGCGGGATTTACATAAGTGTGGTCTGGGTAGAAGTTGGATCCAGATTTATGTAGGATCTGAATAGAAGTACAATCCAGATGAAAATGGAATCCGGATTGAATAGGATCAGGATGGATCTGGGATCAGGATGGACTTGGGATCAGGATGGACCTGAGATCAGGATGGATGTGGGATCAGGATGGATCTGGGATCAGGATGGACGTGGGATCAGGATGGACCTGAGATCAGGATGGATGTGGGATCAGGATGGATCTAGGATTAGGATGGACGTGAGATCAGGATCGACATGACATCAGGATGGATGTGGGATCAGGATTGACCTGAAATCTGGATGGATCTAGGATTCGGATGGACGTGGGATCAGGATGGATCTGGGATCAGGGTGTAGGCTGGCTCTGCCATTGAGGGCTGTCTGTGTCCATCAGGGATCAGGATGGACGTGGGATCAGGATGGACGTGGGATCTGGATGGACGTGGGATCAGGATGGATGTGGGATCAGGATGGACGTGGGATCAGGATGGATGTGGGATCAGGATGGATCTGGGATCAGGATGGACGTGGGATCAGGATGGATGTGGGATCAGGATGGATCTGGGATCAGGGTGTAGGCTGTCTCTGCCATTGAGGGCTGTCTGTGTCCATCAGGGATCTGGATGGTGGGAAAGAAATGGTTTGTGAACAGGAAGTGATGGATGGGAAGGCTGTGGATTGGGCGGGGCTTGTTGGTGTCTGGATGTCAGTGAGCGGATGATGATGGTGAGGAGGGGATGAAAGTGACCTCGACATGTGGGATGTCCTCTTCCAGCCTCCAGGAGTCCCTCGGTAACCTGGAATAAGGCTGTGAGATGAGCCGCTGTAATCTCAGCGTGGCAGCGGGTGGGAGGGTAATAATGACTGCTTTAATCACAGATTGAGACGAAGGGGGGAAGACAGTTGGGAATAAGCTCTGTGACAGGGAGAGGTTTGGGAAGCTCTGGGCCGACTAATAGACCTGCCAGGCTAGGTTAGTGGAATAAAGATGTCACCTTATACATCATACGAGCTGACTGCTCCCCTGAGACAAAGGCTGCATCAGCGCCTGGGGGGGTGTAATGGAGAGAGGCGGCACTGCGAGGGGGGAGTGAAAGCTTTTTCTCATTAGAGGGGGGGTCCCATGGGATCTTTTCTAGGTAGTAATGAATAGAAGTGCAAGGTGGTAATAGAGATGTGGGATGTTGTGGCAAATGAAGCTTTGAATAGGTCAGACTGCGCTGGAAGCTTCGGCCTAATTAGTCTGAAGATGTGTTGAAATCAGACTTTCTGTCTCCTCCCAACAACAACCATGTAAAAATGATTCCAGCAGCATCGGGCTCACGTTCCCCCGCCAGGGCTCTTCATGATTAAATGACACATTTGGTTATAGTGGCAGTTTTATAGAAGGCTTAAATGGGAGCTGGTACCAGAACTGCTAAGGTCATCTTCTCTCTGATCCAGCTGATCCAGAACCAGCCTCAGAAATGAAGATGGAGTGTTGTCTTTATAATGCTGTTGAGCCTGAACGGGAACCTGGTGGAAAATCTGACTCCTTGATGAACATGACTGGAACAGTTTCCTCCAACTATGGAAGGAAAGGTTCCCAGATGTTCAGTTCTTTTAAGGTAGAGCCCCAGAAATAAGTCTAGCTGGTAGTGGGACACACCACTAAAAGATGTACTGTTTCTTTTCATCAGACACAGTTTTGGTTGGTCGATGTTTGTATTTTACCTCTTCACCTCCTCTTGTTGTAGACAGTAGCTCCAGCAAACACATGTGACTCCGGTGTCCTCCATCTTCTCCTGCTTACCTGAGCACGCTCATCTTATTTCAGACACTGTTCTTGGCTCTCCAGCTGAGGTGGTACAGCAGTTGCTTGTGTTGCTGTCTTGTCCACATCCAACCTTTTAAAACAAACTTGTGTCCAGACAGCAGCTGCGTCGTCTTGTTCAGCTTCGTCTGCTACAGCTGCACTTTATGAACTTTTTACTTCCATTTTCACCACTCAGCATCTTCAACCCTCCAGCCTGTGAACTGACTTCCTGTTAGCAGAGACAAATTAAAGCTTTCCTTCCTCCTTTCAATGTTTCCACACCGTGTAACTTACTGAGTACAAACTGGAATGAACTGGTCTGCTGCCCTGCAGAGTGCAAACCCTGGAACTGGCCCAGTATGAGGACTGAACCACCAAGTCTCTGTGGTTAGAATCTAACTTCTCATATTTATCGCAATGTGTGTGTGTGTGTGTGTGTGTGGTTTGAGTGTAACAATCAGAGGAAGATGGTGTGTATTTATTATTGGGTGTGTGTAATGTGCTCATTAAGCTAACTGTTCTAGGTGCATGCTCTCAGAGGAAATGTCTCGCAGTAACAGAGACATTAGAGACATTCAGTATTCCCCAAAGACATTTTCTGTTTTTGTAGGCTGGAATAATCTGGTCACCCGTGTGTGTAGTCAGGTGGAGAGCTATATTAGCTTGTCAGCGGAGACAATGGAGACATCTCCAAAAGCTTTTTCACCTCCTTCTGCTCTCATTGCTTCTTCCTTCCTCCTCCTCCTCCTCCTCTGTGGGTGTGTGTGAGTGCTCCTTCACCTGCCCCCCGTACACCTGACTTATGGCTGTGCAGTAATAATTTGCCAGACCTTGGCAGGCTGAGTGTACATTAGCATATAAATAGCAGATGCACTGAGTGCCCATCACAGTCGACTACATTTAATTTTTGGTTTATAAGATTGAATGGGTTTTTAAACACAGTGCCATCAAACTTGCCATGAGACAAATGAAGTCAGGGGAGCAGTTGTCCAGAGCAGCGCCCTCACATCATTTTATAAAGGATAAGGCTCTTACGTAAGGGAGAAGATGAGGGAGGAGATGTGCAGAGGCTGAGGAGACACCTGTCGAGGCAGCAGAAGGATGCAGACCCATGACCTGAGTCATGGTTGCCATTCAGGTCAGCTCAAACCCACACTGGGGAGACCAGTTCCCTCTGCACAACACTCATCACTGTTCAGATTAAAGGATAACTTTCTTTTTATTCAACCTAGACTTTATTTCTAGGAGTTTATACGTGCATTTACTTAGTAAAATTTCTGTATCACTTGGACTCCTTTGGAAAGTACATTATATTGCCAAATGTATATACACTTGGCACAATGCAGTCAAACAATTACTGTTTCCTGGCAACCACCAAACCCAGACTCCTCCATCAGATTGCCAGATGAAGAAATGTGATCAGTCACTCCAGAGAACGCCTCCACTGCTCTAGAGTCCAGTGGCGGCTGCTTTCCACCACTGCGTCCACGCTTTGCATTGCACTTGGTGATGTATGGATGGATGCAGCTGCTTCAACATGGAAACCCATTCCATGAAGCTCTTTGTGCGCTGTTCTTGAGCTGATCTGAAGGCCACATGAAGTTTAGAGGTCTGTAGTGATTGACTGCAGAAAGTTGGCCACCTCTTTGCACTATACGCTTCAGCATCCACTGACCCGCTCCGTCAGTTTACGTGGCCGACCACTTTGTGGCTGAGTTGCTGTCGTTCCCGAACACTTCCATTTTCTTATAATACAGTGGACAGTTGACCGTGGAATATTTAGGAGCGAGGAAATTTCATGACTGGATTTGTTGCACAGGTGGCATCCTATCACAGTTCCACGCTGGAATTCACTGAGCTCCTGAGAGCGACACATTCTTTCACAAATGTTTGTAAAAACTGTCTGCATACATAGTTGCTTCATTTTATACACCTGTTGGCATGGAAGAGATTGGAACACCTGATTCCCATCATTTGGACGGTTGAGCACATACTTTTTGCAATGTAGTGTGTTACATTGAGTCACCCTTCGGCATACATCCATATAATGGGAGAGACGGGGCAGCCTCTATAAGGCAATATCTGCAGCAAAACTTCATTTCATCAATATTTTAAGTAGAATGAACAAACAAATGAATATTGTTGTCCTGTAAGTTCAAAGTTAGCTCTCCGTTAGTTATTGGGGGGGGTTCTCTCACTCTACAGGCCGTGCGTTCCCGATGCAGTTCAGCTGAGAAGATCATCTCGCTACCTAGACAACAACAAACTGCGATCCTTGACACTCTGTTTGCTACTCATTGGAAACCTGAATCAGGCACCGTGTAACATGTAAATTAATCATGCTGTTTGTTGGGATTTTGGTTTAATTTAAAAACAGTTAATTGTTCAGCCCCATTACAGCTGACAGTTGATTAAATGAACTGTTATGATATATGTTAGCTCTAAATGGTCATTGGATTAAACTGAACAAAGATCTAGTTTTACAACTTCGTACTATCTCCTGGTTCCTATTGATGATTAGCTTTAGCATCGAGCTACTTAATCCAACAGACTTACTTTTATTTGCTTCTTTCTGGACTCTCCTTGGTTTGAGTAAACATTGCCATTACAGTAACACACAGTCCTCCTTTAGCGCTCTTATTTATTCGGCTGAGCTGTGGAAGTATTTTTATTTCTATCTGGGTCTGTTTTTAATGTTAAAGTAACCAATATATGTTCTGTCCTTTTCCTATTACAGTGACACATGGCTCTGCTTTACTGAAACCATCACTACTAATTTGTCTGCACAGTCTTGAGTTGCACTTAAAGAAGCAGTTTTTATCTCCTGTGTGATTTTCTCTCTCTGTGTCCGGGGGAATAAACCAAAGCTCTGTTAAAATGCAAAGCAGCCCCTCCAGCAGCCATGTGGGGGAATGGAGGCCATATTTTAGCCGCACTGGCCGTCAGCAAAATGTTTGTGGAGGAAAGCTAATCCTGCGGTGAGACTTACAGCTCTGCCAGGCCGGGCGACAGCGCTCGATGCTATCAGGATTAAATTAGGGTGAATTAGAGACAAAGAGGCAGAAAGAAGGGGAAAAAGGATGATGTTAGGGCAGGATTTTCCTCCAGCTGGGTGATCACTTCTTAGTCTTAGGTCATTGATCAGAACAGAATAAAGCAGCCCGGATTAAAACAGACAAGCACAAAACCCATAGAGACCATCTGTGTGTGAATCCGTCCGTGAGGATGAATAATCGTAGCGGCAGCATGGAGTAATGGAGAAAGTTTGCTTCGTGTTTAACTGCATTGTCTCCACTTCCTGTAGCCAAATAAATAAGATCATGTCTTGGTTTGAGAAGCCTCATGCTGACTCAGTGAAACAGCTTTAAACATCTTTCCTCTCATCAGACAATCCCAGCATGGTTAGAATGTGAGCAGCAGATAGAAGTGGAGCCTCCATCAACAAGAGAACACAGGCAGAGGAACTGAGTAAAGACAGGAGGAGGCGGCAGCTGAAGTGTCCTGATGGGCATAGAGGAACAGATCTGCAACAGAACGAGGAAACGGCAAGTTTTCCAAACTCAGATACTTCTCTCCGACTACTCAGGTCAACCTGAAACCTCTGGAGTCTCTGCTCCGATGTTAATGTGACCACAGATAAATGTGAAAGGTCTCCAGGTAGGAGCTGTTTTACCTGCAGCGAGAGGCCAGATGCACCGTCTCAGATCAGCTGGCATCCATCCATCATGTATAATCTGTCCGTCCCGTCCCGTCCCGTCCCGTCCTTTCCACCTCTGCAGGTGTGCTCATCGAACAGAGAAAGCTGTTGTCTCTCAGACGACTGCATTAATGACAGATAATTAGCTTTAATTGTTTAGTTGCTTGTTAACTGGATGCTGAGGATTGTTAAATGAAGAGCTTTAATGGGTATCCTCCCTGCGTCAGGAGCTGCGTGCTGTTAGCACGGTTAGCCCACACTGTCCTTCACATGTAAATGTGTGTTTCCATAATCATTCAGAGTCATCATTTGTAAACGAATTCTAACATTTTAATGGGCTTTATCAGCAGCGACACACACAGGGATGAAGAAAACGAGGCCTCTGGGAATAAGAGGTTAGTTTAACGTTGGCTTTTACGGCTCCTCATAACGCTAATCACAGGGATTATAATGCTGTGTGTGTCCCAGCTGTGGATGTGTAGCAGCCAACACACACGCTGTGATTTGTGAAATGGAAATGACCCCTCTGTGTATGTGTTGTGTTCTGCATTGTAGCTCAACCAATGGCTAAGAACCTCACCACGAAATTAAAAACCATAAATTTAGCCTAGCAGTGATAGAAGCTCATCAGCACAGTCATACAGCATCATTACACTCCCTCTCCTCCGTCACATTCTTCACAACAAAGGCAAGATCTAGACAACAGCAGGATAACCTGGTGGCTGACAAGTGCAAACATGTTTAACACATGACCAGAAACTCATACGACCTAATTCTAAAACATTATGTTTAGAAAACACATTTATATTTAGAAAAAACATCTCCTGGTGTTGCTGATGTTCTAATCGCCTCCATTTGACCTAAAAATCTCTATTTTTTATAATAAGTCAAATTTCCAGGAAGCCACGTGTGGCCTTTTTTTTTTTTTTTTTTTTTTTACCTGATTGATCTCTTTATTACTTCTGCCGAGGAAGTAGTTATGATGGGTGTTTGTCCATCCATCTGTCTGCAAAATAACTCAAGTGCTGGACAGATGTGGATGAAATCTTCAGGGAATGCTGGTAACGGTACAAGGAGGAACTGAATAAATTCTAGCATTGATCCGTTTGGATCCATAAATTTTTTTAAGGATTGTGTCACTACCAGATATGCCCACATGGGGGAGCAGCTTGCTGTAGATCTCTGCTCACCATGTAAAGGTGGTAGAGAAGACGTTCCTTTAAATAGATTTAGCAGTATTTTATGAAATTGGGTTCACTGCCCCATAAACTATGATTCATTAAAAGCTTTGAATAAAGAAATATTATTATACATCAGCTGTAAAGGACTTAAAACCATCTGCCAATCATTTCTGCGTTTATCACGTGTTTTATTTGTTTATTGGCTGTCAATCACTCTGACTACCGTAGTAAGAGTGATTGACAGGTAATGAGAGAGTGATTGATGACAGTGATTGATTGGTGAGAGTAAAACTGCATGCCACAAGCTACGGTTGAGCGCTTTTCAAATGTATCCATTTATTTGTTGTTAATTGATTAAATATTTATATTTTAATTTGTTCCTGTCTTTTTCTGTTTTTCCTGTACCTATTTTGATTTTACATATTTGTTAAAGAATTTCAGGTATTGAGGCATTTAACTCTTTCAGCTAATCGGCTAAGTATTTGTTGTCATGTGAGGTTGCTAGGCAACGTCCAGCCTGACTAGCTTAGAAAAGATTTAGAGAAGTCGTCCATCTGGTCATCATGTCCTGGTTGGATGATTGTAAGTCCCTTTATTCTGGTTCAGATCAGTTGTCTATTCATTACTCAGACATAATTGAACTTCTGTTTATATTTTTTTATGTTTACTTTTTACCTTTTCATTCTCTTATTGTTGTTTGTTTTCTAGTTTATGTTGTGTCATTTAACAGAACTTTGATCAGCTGCAGTTGTTGTAGATATGCTCAAGAAATAAAACTGGCCTAGCCCTTTTCCTGAATCAACAAGATGATAATGGTGGAGAAAACGGATGCACGATGACCTTACCAATAACCGATGAATTTCAGCTCCTAAAGGCCGATACCCATGACTGAACCGATAACACACATACATACCTAATCATGACATCAATACTGTTGTTAAAACCAAAATGACTTTTCACCCTCTAAATGAAGAAATATTTATTTTTTCAAGTGAAAAACTGTCAGCAAGCCTCAAAGATTTTCTAAAAGATGTCAAATAAAACTACTCGATATCTCAACTTAAATAAAGTGCATTTCTCACTGATAGGAAATAAAGGCTCCTGCAACTGATGCAGACACATGCATCAGGATTCCAAACTGAAACAGTGCAATGGAGAAGTTAAAACATAGAAAATGATGTTTACGGGTTAGATTCAAGTTAGTTTGCACGTTAACACAATCTGAAAAAGTTTATTTGTTAACAATAATAATGGATGACAGGTCAGACTTGTTTATATAAACAGAGTGCATCTAAAAAATAGTAATTCTGGTCTCATAATGTGAGCAGAGACAAAAATAATAACTACATTATCGGGGCAAGTTGTCATGATTTGGGACTTATTGGAATGACATGATGATTTCCTGTTATCAGCCGATAATTGTTATGCAACATCCACCATGGTGAGTCGGGGTTTGTGCAGTAGAGGATATAATTCTACAAGTCTTGACTTAATATTGCTACACGAGGCTTCTCATCCTGCAGGAAATAGGAGCATTAATTTATTCTTTTTTTGTTTTTTTTTATTGACAGCATGTTTGTGGAACATAAAGGTATGTTGGTAATTGTTTAATCAGAAAAACAGCTTGTTGTTGTTGTTTGGAGCACGCTTCCATGCGTGAGCTTGCCACTGTTTTTGCTCCTCCACAGTTGTTGGATGGAACAGCGCTGCTGTAGTTCTGCTCGCTGCTCATGCAGGGTCTTAAATGTACAAATCTGTATTTCAAACCTGAAAAAGTCCTAAATTAGATTTGACAATTGTTGTCTTAAACTTCATATGCGAGGTCTATGTCTCGGAATAACGGCCATGAATGATGACGTTTTCTGTCATGTTGATCTGTTTTGCTTTAATCCCTGATTGCGTTTAAGTGCGCTGTAGAAAAGTCTGACACACATCTATAAAGTGACGGTAGATTCCATTATAATGAAACTGGGAACCAATTTACAGTATCTCTGCCTTTGCAGGTAGAAATCATCGGGGAACATTTGACACAGCACACCCAGGAAGTCTTTATTTACACGTTGAAAGGAAACAACCTTCCTGTGTCCTGTTTTTTTTTTTTAAACATACAGTGTGTACTCTTTGTATGTGTGTGTGGTTGTTGCTCTTCACACAATCTTTTTTTACATTATCGTTGTAATTGTAGAGGGATATGTGTTTTTGCCAGTGTGGCTGTGAAATGGGCATTACGTTCTGTTCTAAGTGGTCTTACAAAGTCTTAAATTGAACTTGTAAGAACGTGCAGGAATCCTGTCATGCACAGCAGGTTGTTGTCATGACAACAAAGTGGAAAAAAACACACTGACACCAGAGCTGTGGAGATGATAGTTATTGATGGCTGCAGTTCAAATTGTCTGCAGATACAGAGAGTAGAAGTGGTCCAGCAGTGGAGCCTTGATCTTGTATCAAACACAAACGATGGGGGGCCTGGACACGTCCAGTCCTGGAGTTTAACTGGAGCAACTTCTCCCAGATCTCATGGTTTCACACTGGTGCAGCACATCTGTGTGGACCACACCTGCATCTCCACATCAGTGCACGTTTTGACCTTTTCGGATGAACAGAAGCTGAATTTTCCTTTTCTTTAGATGACAGCCACCTCTGATGAAGAGGAGGAAGAAGATGATGACTTTGATGAAGTTCCAGAGAAAGAGGGATACGAGCCACACATTCCTGAACATCTACGCTCTGAGTACGGTCAGTTAAACTACACAAACACACACACGTGCACACCACAAACCTGCAGACACGTGGACAAACACAGACTTTCAGCTAGAAAAGAGGAGCCGATGCTGCCTTAATCCACCAAAACTCACACACGTCTGCACAAACAAACACACACACGTGTACGGTCCTGATCAAAGCAGCTGGCAGGGGCCAGGTCAGGATCTCCTGGGACTTCATTTACGGTGTCTGGAGACCCGGAGACCTCTGCTAGCTAGCCCAACATCTGCAGATGTGACGTGTTCGTGGTGGAAATGACAGCGAGGAACAGGAGGAGTTAATTCCAGATTAACTCAACCGCAGCTTGCTTCATTTTAATCCTGGTGCATGGGCCCATGCTGGGGGGGTTTCAGGTTTCTCATCAGGGTTCTTTCAGGTCACGTAGCAATCAGAAGTTGACTCTGTCCGTCTTTCTAAGAGGCTCCGATAGCTGCTCTACTAGTGTTGGTACGTGATACTACAAATCCCGTGACAACTACTTGTTTTTATGGCTAAAGTTTTCTTACAGCAGGATGGAGGCAGATATTAGTGTTATGTTGGGCAGTTACTTTGGTTTAAGAAGGTACAGTTTTCATATCAGTTTGAATACTGATTTGTTTGGCTCTATTTTGAATGCAAGTTCATTTTCAATTACTAAATTAATCAAAAATAAAAGGTTTTGAATTTTTGGGATCATTTGAATGCTTCTGGTAAAGTATCATGTTGGTGTTATTTAGTTAATAAATGTCTTTAAAAGGTCTTGATTTTAACTTGCTGAAATGACAAATGGAAATGTTATCTGAATGATAAAGTATATAATAAGTTACAGACTGTATGTTATAAATAATATATAATCATGTTATTAGTCATTACTTATTATTAGTTGTTATATGATATATAAACCGTTAGTCAGGAGGGGTGTAACATTACATCAATCTATATCGATATATTGATATAGATAAATGTATTGATCCAAAATCCACCAAAAATCAATATCAAACCCACATTTTTTAAATTTTGAAAGTGGTTTTATTTTGAAGTTCCTCTTACATGTTTTCCGCCTGAGTGGGGATTCACATGTTGATGATTTTAGAAAATCCATGTTTCTAGTTGTGCAGTGCACAGATATGGCACAGGGAGATGGTACTGCATAATATATGTGCTTTCAGTAATTAACAGGTGTGTTGAGAAACAGTTACCTTGTTTATTACTGGTAATATTGTTTCCTACCGTTTCATATTGATCGGTGGATCCCAAATCAAACTGAATCAAAATCGCATCATGACTGAATTTAAGATCATGGCAGATGTTCCTGGCAGATAAGCTTATATTTCCCACCATGCTTTGCTCAGTTAATTGTCCATGTATTACCATGACCATAGATATTAATACGTTGACGCCCCATTGGATGCTGCTGGCCACTAGACCGACATGCTTATAGGGCGGCCATGTTGGTTCAGGCCATAGTTAAGACAGCTGCTGTCAGAATGAATGGAGGCTTCATAGATCTCATTTTAATCTCATGTAAGACAGGTAAAAAATGAAATAAAATTTCACAATAAGCACTTATATGGCTCTACCATTTGAATAACCACGACAAAGTGGGGAAAAAAAACTTTATTTGGATAACATTTATTTACTTAGAACCAAAACATTTTCAACTGATTTAAATAAAGTCAAACGTTATTCACTTGATTCAAACTGGATTCAGAGTTACGGAATCACTGGTGTTTTAGCCTTTATGTATAGTTCTGACATTGGATTTCATTTACTTACTTTTTCTTTCCTTTTCCCTTTTTAATGCCTTTTCTTTTTTGGATTACTATGGATCCATGTGCATCCTAAAAAGGTTTAGAATGAATGATTAGCTCTTGATTAATTAATAAATTAATATTATTGAATAAATGAATTACTTAATCATTCAATCATTCATTTATTCATTTATTCATTCATGAATTCAATTTTATTATTGTGTTAGGCTTATAGGTCAGGCTGTCGATGACATACAATAAAAGAATAAATAAAACATGTAAATATATATACAGCGGGGTGTGTGTGTGTGTGTGTGTGTGTGTGTGTGTGTGTGTATCTAAACATCAACATTTTTCTTATATTATATATAAGACCTATATAATATATTATATTATATATATAATATATTTTTTAATTAAGATATTGACATGAAATATTAACCAGATGTTGGCAACAACCCTAGTAATGCACACATACAAAGAAATCTGAACATTTATGTCCATAAAATAAGTAATGTGTAATATAGTGAAATGACACAGGGAATAAATATTAAAGGGACTTGAGGCAGGAATTTGAAAAAAACCAAACATGAATGTCCCTTTTTTTCATACTAATGGGTGATGAAGCGATAAATACCAAAAATAACGTTTCCACCCATGTTTCTCTCCGTTGCCTTGAACAGGCTGTGTGCTGCAAAATGCGCTGCAATTCGGTGTCCGAATTTCCCGCGCTGCCCTGGGGACGTGATGTCAAATGACCTACATCCGCCTTTTTGATGCAGGAAAAAGACGGTCGCGGTAAATAAAAACACTGTAAGCGATAGTTATGGATTCTTCTGCCGTCAGAATACGATCTAGATCAACTGAAAGACACTAAAAATTGTAACTACGAAGAAAAAGCTTAGTAAACAACATTATAGTTTTCCAGCTCTGCCATGCGGACGTGACGTCACATGACGCTACATCCGCTGTTTTGATATAGGACAAAGCCGGTCGCGGTAAATTCAAACACTGTAAGCGATTGTTATGGATTATTCTGCCGTCAGCAAACGATCCAGATCAACTGAAAGACCACTACAAAGTATAACTACGGAGAGAAAGGTGAGTAAACAGCATCATAGCTTCAGTTTGTGCACGCTCCCGTGACGGCTTGGCTCGTGGCTGTAGTTACCTGAAGCGCCAATCGCGGTAGTCGCGATTTTCGTTTCTTAATCTTGCCTCAAGTCCCTTTTAACACATGAATAAATTGAGGACAAAAAGATCTGGAAAGCCAAGAAAGCAGTTGGAGTCTGTCAGTATTTAGAAAGTAATCCCGTCTCCTATCACTGCAAAGTAACATCAGCTGGTTTAGTCGTGATTGTTTTAAAAAGGTTTCTCATTACCAAGGTGTCAGACAAGAAGCATTCCATGATGGGTAAAAGCAAAGAGCTGTCTAAAGACCTATGCAACCTTATTATTGCAAACACACCGAAGGCGTTGGTTCCAGGTGCATTTCTGAACTACTGAAAGTTCCAGTGAGCACCATTGGGGCCATCATATGGAAGTGGAAAGAACACGGCATGGTCATAAAGCGGCCACGGCCAGGTGGTCCTCACAAGATTTCAGGCAGAGGAGTCAGAACAATCATCAGAAAGGTTCTCCAACAGCCCAGGACCACTCGTGGAGAGCTTCAGAAAGACCTGGAACCAGCAGCTACAGTTGTTTCAGAGAAAACAAGAAGGAATGCACTCAACCGCCATGGCCTTCATGCACGCACACCACGCAAGACTCCATTTCTGAAGAAAAAGCAGGTTGATGCTGGTTTGAAGTTTGCAACACAACATCTGAACAAACCCATGACATTCTGGAAAACATAGTCTGGTCAGATGAGACCAGAACTGAACTCTTCAGATGTCATAAGACACAACATGTTTGGAGGAGAAATGGCACCACACTTGACACCAAAACACCATAGCAACAGTGAAGTTTGAAGGTGGAAACAGGGGGGGTTTCAGCATGTGACTTCATATGATTGCAGGAAGAATGAATAGAGGAAAGTAGAGAGACATTCTGGACCAGAATCTGCTGCCATCTGCAGCTGCTGAAGATGAAAAGAGGCTGGATCTTTCAGCAAAACAACCATCCCAAGCACACAGCCAAGAAACACTCACCTGGTTTAAGAAGAAGAAAATAAAGCTGCTAGAATGGCCCAGTCAATCACCCTACTTTGAAAATATTTGGAAAGAACTGAAGATTTGAGGTCACAAAGGGGGGGGGAGGAAGGAGGAGGAGGGGGGGGTTTGTGGGGAAGAGGGTGCAAAAACCCCCGCGGAGGAAGGTTTTCCCGTGGCTCCCCCAAAAAGGGGGGGGGAACCCACAAAAAAGGTTCACAACTAATCAGCAAAATATTTTGTATTATAAATATGTCACTAAATTCTGTCTTGAAAGCCCTACAAAATACTAGAAGCCCTTAAACTATATCAATTAAGTTCAAGTAGCGCACCTGTATTGCAAAACTGTGGTGACACCAAGCAAAGAAGTCTGAAATATGAGAGACCAAATTCCACATTTATTCAAACGATGCAAACAGCAAAACTAACTTCGCTTTATAAAAAAAAAACAAAGTCGTGCAACTGCAAACACAACCTGATAAATTGTCATCTCACGATAAAAACAATAAATTCAAATTGTTATCGTGGGGAATTTCTTTGACGATATATCGCACACGATAAAATATCGCCATCCCTAGTCAGTAGCTCCACTAGAAATATGTTTTCTGAGAAAAATGTTGACATGTTCAATACGAAGTTGTACTTGGAGTAACAGCAAGACCTCAATGTCAGTTTGAAGTTGTACTGTGTCCAGTTAACTTAATGACCTAGATGATGCTGCACCAGTGATATTACAAATACAACAGAATCAATATATGTTAAAGGTGGGCCAAAAAGGCCCCACTTTGAGCACCCTGGTCTAGTTTTTGGCTTCTCCACTGGACCACAAGCCTAAAACCAGTGCACAGAGACTGCCCCCCAACAACTCGGCCTTGTATGAATCATATCTGGCCTGAGGGCAGCCCGGTCAGCGAGAGGTCACATGTCCAGGTCCGTAGGCACCCGCAGGCTGGTTTTATTGGCGGGTCAGAACAACATGGGCTTCTCTATATGTTGGTATTCCTGTCGTTGCTCCAGGAAGTGGTAAAGCCGCCCGGTCCGTCAGCCTGGTTCTGCTCCGTCAGCCCGGTTCTGCTCCGTCAGCCCGGTTCTGTCCATCCCCTCCTCACATGGCCATGTGTCTGTGTTAATGACACCATCACACAACATGTTGACATCCAGTTATTGCTGGCTCAGCCATGTTGTTGTTGCTGGGGGCTGTTGACCTTTGACCCCAATGAGCCCCACCACCATCTCTTGACTCACCCCATCCACACTGCCTCACCTGGGAGTTGCTGCCTCTCCTCCACACCTCCCTCCATCACTAATCAATTAGAAGCTGCAGTAATTAGATGCTATCTGGTGTGTGTGTGTGTGTGTGTGTGTGTGTGTGTGTGTGTGTGTGTGTGTGTGTGTGTGTGTCAGGGTGATTAGTGGGCTAGGTAATGATCTAAGGGGCCGTACCCAATTAACAATGCAACCTCTTTAATGAGCTCCTATTAGCCCTGCACCCAGATTTTACCACCCACCCGCACACACACACACACACACACATCCTTGTACTTCTATCTTAGTGAGGACATTCATTGACATCATGCATTCCCTAGCCCCTTACCATAACCCTAACCACCACAACTGACGGCCTAAACCAAACCCTTGCCCTAACCCTAACCTAAACTTATTCTAACCTAAACTTGAAAACCAAATCTTGACCCTCAAAAATGGGTTTTTCTTCTGCTTTTTTAGTGAGGACCGGTCACTCACTTTGCAAAAATGTCCTTGCTTTGTTGGTTAAAGGCGCAAAATGGTCCTCACAGTGTAGCAAGCACAGGAACACACACACATACACACTGCTGACTTCTTTCCTGAATTTAGACTATATTATAAAGACTATATTATAAAGACTATATTATAAAGACCAAACCTGCTTGGATGACATTTGTGCCTGAAGATGAGTGATGGTGCTGCAAGCGTGAACCCTCAATCACACGTTCACATTAAGCAGCAATAACAAAAACAAAAATAGAATAGAATTAAAATAAAAACCAAGCTTTAAGAAAGTGCTGAATATTTGTTTATTTCATTTTTGCTTTAAAATCATGCACTTAAAGTGTTGATACATTTTACCATTGCTAATCCTGAAATTGTCATGTTTTGTTACGATGCTACTCCATTTTATAGAGTAAAAATGATTTATTTTCTATCTGAATTTTAGTTATGGATTGATTATTTCAGCTTGATATGCTGAAGATTAGCTGAAACTTTTTTTTATATGCTCTACATTTTTATCAATATCAAACTCCAGTTAAGCTTCCGTTCACACAAAGATCTGCTCATAAAAACAATCTATAAGAATTTAAAGAAAAACTTCTATTTTATCATGGTATGTTGAAATATTAAAAGTGGCAAAGTACATTAAAAGTGGTACTTCAAAATAAAAGTTTGACAAAATATGTAACCCTGTTACTACAAAATAAAACATTTACATTATAAAAAAATAAAAATTATGAAATTAAAGTGTAATTAAATGTATTTTTTATTAAATAAATCACATAAACAAAAGTGTAACTAAATAAAGGAAATATTTGATTAGATATATTAAATGAATGAACAGTTAGATAAATAAATAAATGAATGAATAAATAGAAATATCATTCAAAATAAACTGTAATTAAAGTAATAAAAATATCAATTAACTGATTAAATATATTCAATAAATAAAAGTGTAACCAAATGAAATTTATTAAATGAAAAATAAATAACGAATAAAGAAATGTTAAAGAAAAGTAACATTTAAAATTAAATTGTCACTAAACAAACACAATATATCAAATCAATAACGGTATCAACAATATATGGTATATGTGTACCATATAGAATTATCATCACAAATTAAAAATATAATTAAAATTGAAATAAATTGAATAATTAACTTATCCATTAAATATAATGAATGAATAAATTAATTAATTTGTAATTAAATTGGAAAAAAACCCACTTTGTAATAAATGTGTTATAAGTTAAACAAGGTAACCATTAAAAAAATGTACATTACAGTAATTGATTTTGTAATTTTTTTTTTTTTTAATTGTCAGATTTATTTATTTTCCAAAAGAATCATTAAAGGCAGGGTAGGGGATCCTGCAAAAACTATTCGAGCAAGCTACATTTTAGAAAATACCCCCCCAAACCACGCCTCCAGAACACAGGAGCATGTGCGCCGATGGTTGTCAGCGAAGATAACCGAGAACAGCCGAGCTTGTTAGCTTCCCAGGAAACAGCAGAGGAACCACGTTTCCTAAAAGTGATAATTATCACACCCCCAACTTCTTCTGTGGTGTAAAACATCCTCACTGCAAACACCAACACCTCCATGACTTCATCCACATCCGTTTTTAATTTTTCAGAGCAAACAGCGGCATAGATAAGAGCAGCGAGCAGCTACGTTTGTCTGCACTGTGAGACGCTCATGGCGAGTTGCAAGTTCGCGCACATGCGCACTTGGAGACAAACGGCAGTCGAGTTTGATGGAGATCATAATCATTCAATCAATACGCACGGGCCGTTAGCAGGTTTTTTCATTCCTGTCCGCTCCACGTGTGATTAATTTTTTTAATTTTTGTGTCAGACCATTTAATTAATTGGCTGCAATCGGGGTGTGAAGAAGACTAAGCAAAGTAGAAAAAAATGCTCTTGGAAAACATCATCCACCCTGCCTTTAATTTACTTATTATTCATTTTTTAACCATGAATAAAATGTCTCTCCATGATTCAGAGGAAGAGTATGCATATATGAACCATCCAGCTTGTTTTCATTTACGGTGGGTGTCACTGATTAACGTGGGATGACTCAGCATTTACATACAGTTGCACCGCTTCTCTCACATGTACACAAACGCATACCTGAGTTTTATGAAGGAGTCTGTGTGTTGGTCACCATGGTTGCAGCCCCTCCCTCACATGTATTAGGACCTTTTCCTCACCGTGGCTACACCAGTGCTCTGTCTCTGTCGCGTACATCTCAGCAACAAAAATGAATCTGAAATGTTGTGTTGTTTGATTGGCCAACCCAGCAGATTCCTGACCAGCCTCTGGATAACTCATGCTGTTTTCTCCACGGTGACGATCTGCTGGGATTTTCTAGAAAATGAACAGAATAAGATGAATGAATGTGATGAACCAGCAGTGAAGGAGGAGCTGGATCCTCTGAACGTTTCCCTCCTTATCACATTAGCTGCTCTTTTCTCCTCTAATTTCTCTGATTATTTAAGTCTTTAATTCCTTTTTCGGACCTCTCACACTCTTCATCTCTGCCAGAGAATCACATTCATCATTTTCCCAGATTTCCTCTCCTCTTCCTTTCCTCCTCTCTGTTCTGTCATTCCTGTTATCTCTCCTCTTATCCCTCTCTCTGCTGTCAGGACACTATCTCTCTCTTTCTCAAATTAACATTTTAATTACAGGCCCTGCTTAACCCTAGAAAATCAATACCTCTTCCCACCTTCTCTCTTCTTGCAGCCTGGCTAACAACCCTCACACACACACTGTCCACATTTCCTGCATTGATCCACGCGTCTTAACGTCCACATCATCCCGACAAACCTTCTCCATTTGGAGAACTGAAAAGAGCAGATTGAGTCTGTATTTTACCGTCGGACTGAGGCCGAGCAGGCATGATTGGAAGTGTGAGTGATAATAGGCAGTCAGCTGAGCTGTGACACACCTGATGTGTTGACTAGAACTGCCTTTAATTTTTAAATGTTTCATTTGTCAATTTAACATGAAGCTTTCAGAAATTAACTCATTAACACGAATAAACAAGTTAGCTGCGTGTTTTAAACATCGTGTTTCCCTCTGACATGTGAATGTCCAGTTCACTAAAATCCACATTAGTCTGATTCATTACAACTCTGTTCATGTAAAAGTTCATAAGATTATTACTTTGCTAAGGAAACTGCGGATTGGGACAGATCTTCTGTTTGATTCAGTCCTCCATTGTGAACTGCACGAGGTCACAGTTGAGAGGAAAACCTCCATCAGAACCAGAACCAGCAAGGAAACCTCCACCAGGACCAGAACCAGGAAGGAAACCTCCATCAGAACCAGAACTAGGGAGAAAAACCTCCATCAGAACCAGAACCAAGAAGGAAGAGCCCAGTGCATGATGGGACTGTAGCTGCAGATCTGCAGGGATGAGACGAGGTGCATTCTGTTTCTCTGACGCTGCGTTTGCGTGGACCAGTGGTTCTCAGCGTTCTACCCGCTGATGAAACGATGACCGATAATCATCCATGACTTCGTCCATATCAAACCTTTCTCACCAGTAAAATCATCGTTTTCACTGACAACTGTGTTAACAACATTAAAGACGTCCTCGACTGCTGTTTTCCCTCCGACCTTCCCCAGAACAGGACCTAAACGGCAGAAGGATTTCCACTCACATCCGAGGATTCAACGAGTGAAAATGTGTCTCCTGTTCCCATTTAATCTGTCCTGCAGCAGACTTTCCTCAGAGTTTCTGTCCATCATGGTCTCTGCAGACCAGCAGGAAGAGGTCTCCACATGTCATCAAGGTTTTTCTGCTTTTCGCTTCCAGCAAAGGCCACAGACTGTGGGGAGACTCCAGAGCTTTAGATGGCGTGCAGGAGAATTTTAGTGCTCCTCTTCACTTCCACATCTCAGAACAAAGCTGCAGGTGGACTGTCCCGCTCTGCCGTCAACCGCCCCCTCTGTGGGGAAGATGCCTCTGAATCTGAACCAAAACACTCGGGTCAGTCCTAATAATGTGTGGGATCAGCACGTCGGCTTACCTCCTCTCTCTGATCTCTGCTGGTCTGTGTGTGCCGGGGTCCTGCTCAGTCCCCAGAGACCTGGTCCACGTAAACCTGACCACACACAGACGACTTGCTTCAACCTGGCCTGCAGGTCTGCCACCGTTCCCATCAGATCTGGATGTTAAGACCCAAATAAAGCAGTAAAGCAGCAGTAACAGAAAACCGCTGGACTTCCACTCTGAAGTCCTTCCATCCATCTGCTGTAACTCCTGCCGAGGGTCCTGAAGGCTAAAGCCAATCACAGTCATCACTGATCATCACCTGAAAGGCAGAGCTTCCATTCAGGTCTGAGATCAGCTGATGTTAACGTTAGACCAGGAGACATTTTACTTCGTTTCACATTCAGCTTGATTTGATCTGCAGGTGTCTGGACCTGTATGACACCAGCATAAAAGACATACCCATAAATAATGGAAACTCTTTTCCTCTTTATTTTAGTAACAAACACGGTAAGTACAAGTGCATTATAAAAATGTTTACATGAACTAACCTTTTAGAAAACATGAGCGACATGAATTTTTTTGGGGGGGGAAAGTGGAGGTCTGCGCTCTCTGAGCTTTTCTAGTTTAAATCTTTAAATTTCCTTTTCTAATAAGCCAATAAAATAAAAAGAAATGAAAAAATTCTGACCACCTGAACTGATTCACCCCATCATACAAACTGAAGTCAGAACGATGGAACAAGTTATCCTCCAGTTCTGGAAATGTTTTACATTTAAACATCAAAAATGAAACCTCATGTAGATAAAATGGTATTTACAGTTATTAGACTATTACAGGTCAGATCTCACAAGCTCATGATGACCATATTTCTGCTCAGTCAGGCTTCATTAAGTCAGCAGGTCGATCAGCTGATCAATCAGCAGGTTGGTCAGCTGATTGGTTAGCTGATCAGTCAGCTGGTTGGTCAGCTGATCGGTAACCAGATCAGTCAGCTGGTTGGTCTGCTGGTTGGTCAGCTGATCGGTTACCAGATCAGTCAGCTGGTTGGTCAGCTGGTTGGTCAGCTGATCGGTAACCAGATCAGTCAGCTGGTTGGTCAGCTGATCGGTAACCAGATCAGTCAGCTGGTTGGTCTGCTGGTTGGTCAGCTGATCGGTAACCAGATCAGTCAGCTGGTTGGTCAGCTGATCGGTTGCCAGATCAGTCAGCTGGTTGGTCAGCTGATCGGTTGCCAGATCAGTCAGCAGGTCGGTCAGCTGGTTTGTCAGCAGGTCAATCAGCTGATAGGTTAGCAGATAAGTCAGCTGATTGGTTAGCAGATCAGTCAGCTGATTGGTTAGCAGATCAGTCAGCTGATCGGTTTGCAGATCAGTCAGCTGATTGGTTAGCACAGTGGTTCCTAAACTTTTTCTGCAGGGCCCCCTTTTCATTGGCAATTATAATGTCAAGCCCCCCATTCCAGCCCCACTACCACATGCACCCAAACATTTACCATGAGACATGTGAAAATATGCACTGAGGCAATGCCTTTTGTTCACTCATCATTTGTTCATCACCCCCCGGGGGGCTCACCCCCCAGGTTGGGAACCTCTGGGTTAGCTGGTTGGTTGCTAAGCAGGTCGGTCAGCTGGTTGGTCAGCTGGTCAGTCAGCAGGTTGGTCAGCAGGTCGGTCGGTAAGCAGGTTGGTCAACTGATTGTTCAGCAGGTCAATCAGCTGATCAGTCAGCTGGTGGGTCAGCAGGTCGATCAGCTGATTTGTTTAGCAGGTCGGTCAGCTGGTCGTTTGGTAAGCAGGTCGGTCAGCTGGTGGGTTGGTTAACAGGTCGATCACCTGGTCGGTCAGCTGACCTACTTTCATAAAGAACTGAGGAAGTGGAGGTTTCCATGACGACGTGTCGAACCACTGCTCTCTGTTTCCAGGTCTGGAGCCCTTACCTTCCACCTCTGCAGCATCTGTCACACAGAAACGGCCTCCTGCCAAAAAGCCTGCTGCTCCTCCTCCTCAATCGAGCTCGTCTTCCTCCTCCAGGCGTCTGAAGAGGCTCATGGAGGAGGAGCAGGACCCGACCTCTGCTGCTGCCACGTTGCGCCTCCTCAGACAGAAGATGCCATCTCCAACAGAGGCCAGGTGATTGGTCCAGCTCCTCTGTTTTCCTCTTTCTGTCCAGCCTGTCCTCCCTCATCCTCTCAGTGTGATGAAGATGTGTCTTCTCCAGCAGCAGCTCCTCTGACCTGGCTGCATCTCAGTCCTCGGACCAGAAACCCGTTGACGCTCCCGTGGTGCCGTTTGGTTTGGACCTGTACTACTGGGGCCAGGAGCAGCCCAACGCTGGCAAGATCATCAAGTAATGCACACACGTCCGGGGGTGGGGGGTGGAACGTGTTGGGGGCTTGGAGCTCACGGCTCCTTCCCCAGCCCGAGCTACCACTCAGGAGGCACGAGGGCATGGGCAAGAGCGAGGTGGGTATGTGAGAATAATGAATGAGAGTGTGAAAGAGGAAATGTGGGAGGGAGGAACTTGGGCTGGAAGAGGGAGGAGATGTGGGTAAGTGGTTGGAGGAAAGGGGGATGGGGGAAGGAGTGGCATGCTCGTGAGTGTCTAGTAGGGATGGTCATGAGGGGCTGAAGGAAGGAAGGGCGGGAGTGTGATAGGTCAGAGGGATGGGCGGGGCTGGACATGTAAGGGGGGGACTGTATGGGGTATTGGGGGTATAGGGAGGTGGGGGCGTATGTGTGGGGGGTAGGGAGGGGTTGGTGCAGTTATGTGGGGGAGTGCATGTGTGTGTTAGAGGGTATGAGGAGGTGG
>JALJCO010009059.1:0-61472 GCA_023101725.1 Atherinomorus stipes
TTGTACTTCGTTCAGTTACGTATTACTGGGAGTTCTGCATGTCTGGTGTGACCCAATCATGACGGAGGCTCCTATCCCTTTGCTGGACATTTATTTGTTCAGCAAAGTTCACCAAGAAGAGCAGCCTGAAGTTGCCGTTCAGAAACAATAATAACAGTCAAGCGCGAGCAAACAGGATAGAACAGGTCCAGTTAAGCGCCCTTCACAATAAAACACTTCCGGGTGTTTCAAAATAAATCATTTTAGGTTTAAACAATAAACTTCTCTGTGCTTATGTATTAAAATCATGTCACCAACACATCTTGCTGAGACAAAATGAAGTAGAAGAAACATTTCGTACCTACGACCTTTATTTGTTCAGTAGATGATTTGAAACAGCATTTCCACATTGCATTTTAAATACAATTTATTTATTGATTAAATTATTATTGAATTGAATTGAACCCCCCTTATCGTTATCATGATATACAATTTGTTATATCGTGATATGGGATTTTAGTCATATTGCCCAGCCCTAACCAGAACATATGGGTTAGACTGGCTGGGCTTTGTTGACTATCGGTCACAATTTGCATCTACGTTGGGATAAATCCTTGCAAGTTTTGCCTTGCAGAAATGGACTCTGTGCAAAACTTTGAACTGTATTTAATTTTGCACAAGAGGTGCTGTTTTTAACAGACCTGTAGAGTTTGAGGTTAATGTCACTCTTAACCCCGCCCTCGGGTTTTGTTAGATTTGAGCATTATATTTACTGTGGTGTCTATTCCTGGGATGTTATGAATAATCTATCTCAATGAGGGATAACTCGTTTCAGATGGTTTGAAATTGGTCTTCTAACATTTCCCGGATGGATAGGCAGCAACAATTCCCCCATGGCATTGTACTAACTCATATCTGGATGGCCCAGACCAGCAAACTGCCAAGATGTCTGATTTTATTGGGGTGATCAATATGAAATGGATGTGCTTATTGTTCCAACTCCCTGTTTCTAATCAGTTTTTGTTATATGAAGGAGACTAATACAGGTACTACCCAAAAAATTAGAAAATCCTGAAAAAGTTCATTTATTTCTGTAATTCAACTTAAAATGTGCAATTTACATATTATATAGATAAATAATATCCAAATCAATATATTTCAAGCTTTTATTTGTTTGAATGTTGCTGATTAGGACTTGCAGCTTAAGAAAACCTCAAATTCAAAAACTAAAAAAATTAGAATATCGCATGAAATCAATTATAAAAGGATTTTAAAAACAAAAATATCAGGCCTCCTAAAGTAAAATCTTGCATCTGTACTTAATACTTGGTTTGGGCCATTTTGCTTGAATGACTCCTTAACCCTGCGTGGCATGGATGCTCCTAGCTTCTGGCATGTTTCAGGTGTTATGGAAGAAAAAACATGCTTCCATCACAGCCTTGAGCTCTTCTTTATTGTTTGGTCTCTTCCCGTTCAGCTTTCTCTTGACAATGCCCCACATGTTTTCAATGGGGTTCAGGTCAGGTGAGTTCGCGGACCAATCAAGCATGGTGATCCATGGTTGTTGAACCAGGATTTTGTACTTTTGGCAATGTGGGCAGGTGCCAAGTCCTGCTGGAAGATGAAGTCTGCATCCTCATACAGCTGGTCCACTGAAGCAAACATGAAGTGCTCCAAAATGTCCTGGTAGACGGCTGCATTTACGCTGGACTTGATGAAGCACCGAGAACCAACACCAGCAGCTGACATGGACCCCAGGTCGTCACAGACTGAGAAGCTTAACACTGACCATCTTCTCCAGGCTGTGGTCAGCCCTCTGGCTTGTCAACCAACCTGATCTCACAAAAATACGTGACATGAGCACGAATGGTTTTACTCACATACATGTCCCCGACACGTAACTGCTTCAAATTACGTGTCACTGACATGTAAAGCTGCACAATGTTAAGTCAATGGGGATGCTTTTTGTGTCCCCAGACATGAACTTATCTGCTTCAAATTACATGCTGCTGACACGTAAAACTGTGCAATGTAAAATAAACAAGTCCTCTAAAAAAAAATCACACCCATATTAGGTAATTTGTGCACAAAAATACGGACTATATCACGTTTTTAATATCCACTCAGTTTATATATGCGATCCACAGTTCTTCTCATTTTGATGTAGCCTAAATCCCTTTAGGTTTTTTGACTGTATGTTGCCTGGAAAAAACCTGGAATTGATCTCCCCAACTTCTGCATGACAGACACCTGCTCTGTGTCCTAGTCTATTCCTGCTGGCATGCAACTGTTCGAGGCATTTCTTCCCCAACGTCATCTAAAGTACATGCGCTGTCATTCAGCTTTGCAAACGTAACGAGCCAAATTGCATGCCAGCAGCTCTCGAGGAATAGATGCTCATGTCACGTATTTTTGTGAGCTCAGGTTGGGCTTGTACACCGTTTTCTTCCACACTTCTTCCTTCCACTTAACTGTCCATTAATGTGCTTTGAGACAGCACTGAGAACATCCAGCTTCTTTTGCTATCACTTATTGTGTCATTCCACCTTGTGCAGGGAGTCGATGATGGTTTTCTGCACAACTGTCAGATCAGCCCATGGTTGTAAATTCTTCTTAGCCAAGACAGGGACTTTTTAAAGGCTCAGGGGACTTATGCAGATGTTTTGGATTACTTATCTGATTAGAATGTGACACTCTGAGTAGGGCTGCACAATTAATCGTTAAAAAATTGTGATCTCAATTCACACATACATGTGATCTCATTTCTACCCCCAATGATTCTGAAGCATTTTTAATTTATGAGCTGCATCACAAATAAATATTGCTGTTCTTCACAGATTTTTTCAAGTGCCCTCAAATGCAGCACTGCTGTCGCCTCCCCACCCCCTAACCAATGGTAAAGAACTACAACTATGCATCTGCCAAAGAAGTGCTCCAACAAAGCTCTTGTGCAAACACATGCTTTATTTTGAACTACCTTGTGCAATAAAATTTTTTGGGGGAAAAAATAATGATGCCAGAGAATCGTGATCTCAATATTAAGCAAAAAAAAAAAAAAAAAAAATCATGATTCACATTTTTCCGAATCGTGCCGCCCTTAGGCCGAGCCTACAATACTCGAGCTTTTCACAGTATTCAATTTTTTTTTAGTTTTAGAATTTGAGATTTTCTTAAAGGCCTCCTTCCACTGAAAACCCGTTTAACTTGCTCCTTCTGAAATACGGAGGGTTTCCCCTTGTTTACTTACACATGCTGACTTGCTAGCGTTGCGTTCCCCCCAGTCGGCTGTGCTTCCTCATCAGAGAAACAATACGAAGAGAAGAGCGAATCGGGAACAGCCTCGCAGTTCTACGTCACATTGCAAATAGCGTATCCCACGTGGGGTTTCTATCTGTCCATTGGAAGGCAGGTAACCCTCCACTACACACTAGAAGTAAAGACGGCACGACTGTAGCTTCGGAGTTGAGAAGCTAATTAGCTAACTGTTTGTTAGCATGGCGGAACAAACTTGTTTGTCGGCTCTATTTCCTGTCTGTAGCGAAATAAGAGCGGAGGGGCGGAGCTTCCTTCATACACTGACGGGAGCCAGCCAATCAGACGGAAACTCATGAGAAGGACCCGGAAAAGCCTGCCGTTGGACCACAAGCCTCTCTTCTAGTATACAAATACAGCTGGATACTAAGCAACCAGAAGGTTTTTTTAAACAGAAACGATGCAGAATGCGCTCAATAATAATGGAGAACACAGAAATATTAATGAAATGACCATGGAAGTACAACTTTAAACTGCAAGTCCTAATCAGTAACATCCAAACAAATTAAAGCTTGAAATATGTTGATTTGCATATTATTTATCTATACAATATGTAAATTGCACTTTTTAAGCTGAATTGCAGAAATGCAAGAACTTTTCCAGATATTCTAATTTTTTTGGGTAGTACCTATATGTCATGTTTTCCTGAATTTCACCTGAAGCTGTAATTATTCAAATTTATAACCTAGTGGGGAGCATATTATTTATTTGCCTATGTCCATACACCTGCTGGAAATTTTACAATCTTTATTGTACCTTCAATATATGGTCATGTTTCTGTTTGCTGCACAAAATGCACCACAGCTCACAGTTAACTTAATTTAGAAAGAGACACATTCAGTGTGTTTTGCCTGTGTAAATTATATTTGCATAAAACAAATACAAGCCACACAAGCAGAGCCTGGTTTTACTTCTAAACTCTCGGTCGTGAGCTCACACAGCCAACACACCTTGCAGGTGTCTCGTTGAAGCCGTTAATTGTAGAGAAAAGAATTACTCCATCTTCTGAATGTCAAAGTAAGTGTGTTTTTGCTATTAGAAATAGACTGAAACTGTATAATGTATGAATGATATTTGTTTTTAGGTTTTGATTTTCAATATTTTCAGTACTGAGAAGATGTGCTTGTGTGGATTTAAAACTGATCTTCATTTTTCAACCAAACAAGGAAATGAATTCTTAAATCTTAATAACTTGAAAGAAATTGGGTGTTTTGTTATGTGTCACATGAAACATGCTGAAATAGATTCATTTCAATCCAAAAAAAACATGAAGCTCATTCCTACTTTCTATTTATTCCATCATAGGAAGAACTATGGTTCCTGTAGTGCTGTTGCTGCTGCTGCACGAATCTCTGGCTCAGAACGGTATGAACGCCACTTTTGTAAGGTTATGATGACAAGAGAAAACAGAGAATGATATATAAATATTGGAATTTTTCTATCCAAATAAACAACCATCATCATTTAAAAGAACAAAGTGAAAATTTCTGTTCATAAGATTGTTGATGTTCATGTGAATATTTTACTTACTGAGAATTATGTTTCCTGTTTTGCAGTTTTTTTATGCATCAACATTTCAAGCCATGAACTTAATATTACTGTGAATGATGCTCTCATCTCTGAGAACGTGACAGGAGTGAAATGCAACAGTGGAAGTGTTTGCAATTTCCAATGCATATACACCACATTCACCAATGAAACATGGTTCAATGGTTCATCTGGCTGCATTACAATTTCTGATACAGAAATAACCCCAAACACCTTTAAGTATACCACAAATGACAGTAAGTATATTCTTTCTCAAGTATAATGAAGTCTATGCATTGTCTTTTTAAAATCATATTCACCTTAAGTTGTTACACTCCGTGTTCCAGTAAAATGCTTTTTGCACCTAAATTCAAACTGCTGTTTGAATTTAATTGCATTAAAAAGTTGATGCTGGAAATGGGGAACAATTTTTGCACCATATCCATGTGAACTAAGGAATGTATTTTCTGTAAATATATAGGTGAAAATCTATTATCTCCTGCTACAACATGGATTTCTAGGTCCAAAACTCAGATCCAACCCAGAAATAACAAAAGATTTACATCTTAGAACAAAAATAAATAATTAAATAAACAACCTCTCTATTGATTTAAAGTTGGAAGCAGAGCCAAGACATGCCATAGGGTTTCATTTTAATCCAAGATATGTTAATCAGCAAACACTGAACAGGCTTTTGATCATGCAGTTAATGTGCTATGAAATTTTCAGTTAAAGAGCGTAAAGTCCTGGTTGTAGTACTACTTAGACAAGGGGTGTTTTGACAATAGTTATACATGTAAGATGTAGGTATTATGTGGAGCCTACAACTATGAATTATAATGTGCCTATATGGGCTTTTTCTCCACAAGTGTAAGTGTTGCAGATGGGAAAACCAAATAATTTCCCACGCAGCATATTCAGTACGCATGGTTAATCCCAAACTTTCCCATTTATCTTTATTTTGCTTCAGTTTTTTTTAAATAAATGAATGTATTTAATTTTGATGAGCATTGTTTTGCTAATGCTTAAAGGGGATAGCTACAAGTTTAATTTCCAGTGGGTGTCGCACTAACATTCATTCACTCTGTCTCCAACCTACAATTGTACTGGTTGCAAGGTACGCCTAATACCATAGGTGGTGTTTGCAGCGAACTGAAAACACATCTGTTTTCAGTTCGCCACTGTCATCCCACATCTGGGGAGACATTGGCTCAGGTGGTAGAGCAGGTCGGCCAATGATCAGCGGATCGGTGGTTCAAATCCTGATCCCCCAGCCATATGTCGTTGTGTCCTTGGGCAAGACACTTAACCCCCCTTTGCCTTTTATGAATGTGTGTGAATGTTTCGGTGGTGGTTGGAGGGGCCGTAGGCGCAAAATGCGGCCACGCCTCCGTCAGTCTGCCCCAGGGCAGCTGTGGCTACATACATAGCTTACCATCACCACGTATGTATGAGGAGTGAATGAATAATGGACCTACTGTGAGCGCTTTGAGTTTCTTGAAAAGGAAAAAAAACGCGATATAAATCTAATCCATTATTATTAGAACTGAATCATTTCATACAAACTCACCTGCAGAAGGATCTAAAAAGCTTTCTGCATCACGCCTGTGCCAGGTTACAGTACTGGTTGATGGCTAACTAGCATCATCAACCTTACAGCACCTGCTGATTGTTAATTAGCATGAGCAAACATTTAACTTTCGTGTCCGGAAGGAGAGCTGCAAACTCTCGCTTTTGAGCCCCTCGGCTTCCTTCAGTCCAACACTCAAAAGCTTGACTGATTTTCACCCCCATCCTGCTTGACTTTGAGAAATTTAATGCAAGATGCCATTTCTACACAGATCTCCCAATCTGGCAACTTGGCAGCATTCAATATGTGACAGTGTGGTCCTGTCACTATGCCTCCGACTGATGATGTGCCCTGGCTACTTGGCCACAGGGATGTCCCTTTGGCTGAATGGTCAGCGTGCATGGCTTTCACCCGGGAGTCTGGGGTTCAAAGCCCGCCCGGGCCCTCCGTTGCATACCTTGCCACATTCTGGCGTTGTCAGCAGGATCCATGTGCAATGCTGGTAAACGGTCCATGGATTCATAATTGGTGGCAGCCTGCGCGGAGCACGAGGACGTGCTTGTGAAAAGAGGGGGAGAGATGTGACAGTGTGGTCCTGTCACTATGCCTCCGACTGATGATGTGCCCTGGCTACTTGGCCACAGGGATGTCCCTTTGGCTGAATGGTCAGCGTGCATGGCTTTCACCTGGGAGTCTGGGGTTCAAAGCCCGCCCGGGCCCTCCGTTGCGTACCTTGCCACACATAGGGGGAACTATATGCTGCGGAAGTACAGGCAAAGCACCTCGGATAGTAGCAAAGGCAGCACGCATGCGTAGCATCTGGTGGCAACCCTGTTTACGGAAGTTGGGGATGCTGCGCATGTGTGCTGTCTTTGCTACTATCCGCGGTGCTTTGCCTGTGATTCGCCTTTATTTCTGCGTCATATAGCTCCCCTGTTGAATGCCGCCTCATCAGTTCTTTGATGTGAAATGGGCTTCACGTTTGTACTCGATCAGAATATGTGGGTCACGAAAAGTAATTAGAAAAAAAATTAAGATAATTAGTTCACTTTTGCCAAGTGGTGCTAGTTGGATATGCCAGATTACAGAAACTGTGCTAAGCTAAGCTAAAGTCAGTGCTGCCAGATTCAGGGCCTTTTCACATGTGTACACAGCGAAAATGCGGGCTGCACGGTGGTGTGGTGGTTAACACTGCAGCTTCACGGTAAGAAGGTCGCTAGTTCGATTCAGCTGAGGAGGGGTTTGGACTATTCCAACTGGGACCTTCCTGTGTGGAGTTTGCATGTTCTTCCCGTGTATGCGTGGGTTCTCTCCAGGTACTCCGGCTTCCTCCCACCATCCAAAGATATGCATGTTAGGTTAAGTGATCACTCTAAATTGTCCCTAGGTATGAATGTGAGAGTGAATGGTTGTTTGTCTCTCTGTGTTGGCTCTGTGACAGACTGGCAACCTGTCCAGGGTGTACCCTACCTCTCGCCTGATAATAGCTGGGATAGGCTCCAGCAACCCCCACGAGCCTGAACTGGATCAACAGTACAGAAAATGACTGACAGACTGACAAAAAAATGCCTGGTGGTTTTGCAGCACATCTGCCTGAGCCTCCTCTTGGCGAATAATTTCCGCTATAGGCTCCTTGTTTGGAGTGAGAACTATGTCGGCAGCTGTAGGCAGTCACTCATGTACTTAGTCTGTGTAAGATAGAAGTGTCTGCGGCTCAAAATTAAATTTTTGGGTTGAGTTTTTGTGTGGAGTTTGTCATTTACGCAGATTACTCAGACATGCTGGTAGGGTCGAGTTTTGATTTGGTCACTGCCACTTGTTGGGCGAGTAGCCCACATGTCACATCTGGCACGGCCTGGATTGTGTTCACAACGCATTTTTCCCTGCCCGAGCATGGGTGGCCCGGGTCCTGGACTACCTCTCGACCTGGGCCACCCGGGCCTGGCCTGTTTGCATTCACATGGACAAAATTTGTGGTTAAATGTCATGTGAAAAAGGCCTCAGAGAATGACTGCGTTGGTTGGAAAACACTTCTGCCCACTTGTTCAACTCAGGGGGTTGTGGGAGGAGGCTCAGTTTCACCCAGGGGTGGCATATGCCTTTCAGCATAGATGTTGGTCAAAACCTGATGTAAATTTTTATATATGTTGGACTGGTCAAAACTGATAAAACAATCATTTATATATGGAGAAAAAATTTCAGTAAAATTAATTATTTTGTGCTGCAAACCTGTAGATGTCCTGTGGATGTATCATTTTTGAAAAGGAATTGTTTTGATGAAAAAGTTGTAGTTATGACCTTGAGAATGGCATCTACCTTATTCCTGAGCCGGCAAACATCGAAATAATCATGCGATCAACGTCCTGTGAGATACCGGAAAAAGCGCTTAGCCATTGGCTCACAGTGTAGTTGTTTCTGGTGGCAGTGTAGTCAAACATTTCAACAAGAGTATTCATAACATTTCTAAATGATTTGCCCCAGAAAAATATACTTGCATGGCTCAGGAACATGTCTGTGACTGTTCTAACAACTAGAGGAAGTTAATTAAATTGGTGGCTAAGAGCGATGTGTAGAAAATGCACCTCAGTCTGAGAGAGAGTAGCTGCAGGGCTCCAGACTGCATCAAATGGTGGCATTTTTGGACTAAAAAATCTACATCTGCTTTTGAGTAAATAAGACTGTATCCCACCTCTTAGCAACAAAACACGACCAACCTATTTACTATGTAGGATAAGCCTCAGAGCTTTTAAGATTGTTAATTTCTTCACAGTCAGACATGACAGACCTGAGAAGCTAAAAATGCTATTTTATGTTATTTTTGGCCAGATTTTCATATCATTCTTTCCCCCTCTGTTGCACTAGGCAGAGGGATTGTAACATTGTCCTGTCTGAGCTGCGACAGCTGATGCTCCCACATAGCCTGATACACCAGCCTGACGAACGCCATGTATGAGATATATGGCAAATCAGTCTGGGTTCCCTCCGTTGGAGACTGATTTCCAATGCAAGATGAGAGGCGGGACTAATAGGAATATGTGAACTGGAGAGAACCAATCAGAGAAACACAGACGTGACGCAAATGTCTTTTTGTAAGAGGAAAGTCCTCAGAGCAGCAAGTTGTTGCAGTTCTAACGACGTGCAGCTCATTAAGACATCAGAAAAAGCATCGCTATATCATCGCTCCCTGCAGCCGCCATTATGACTGTTTATGGTTAGAGAACTGAGTCACCGACAAAGACGTAAAGTCCTGACTCCCATGCTGTGATTGGTACAGTCATTTTTTTCCCAATGTGGAAATCACTTTCCAATGATTTGCGGTGTATCTTATACATGGTGTTAGTCATGCTGGCGTACCAGGCTAGTTCCCACACAGTTTACCTAAAAAGCTTCTATAAAGTGGAGTAGCGTGAATGTCTGGCATGTAAATAAATACCGGTTCCGGTCCCTGACCCTATTTCACGCAAGGGCTCATGGGGGCTAGAAATAAGGTGGATAGACCCTTGCGACGGATGTCACGGTTCATGACTCAGCGCTATCTTGGAAGACAACGAAATGCGACATGGACCTGCGTGGTTTTGTTCACCTGATGAACGATGTTTGTTGTAGATGTTTTGAAAGCGGCCCATGTGCTGAGAATTTTGACAAAACATTGTCTCCGTTTAGCATCAATATGTCTGAATCATATGTCTAGGAATCATTGTCGGCCTCAAATAGTCAGAACTACAAAAAGACTGTAGCTGTCTGAATCCATCTAGAAATTTAGGGATGGGCCTAAAAAAATGTAAAAAAAGCGGTCACCTGCACGCTCTTAGCAAATAATGTTCATTAAAGAGCTGCACCTGTGTTGACAGTAGATTAGGCTAACCTCTATCTGGACAGCTTTTTTGCAGTCATGGACGAATTTGCATTTATCTTGGTACGTTGTTAGTCATTATTAAAATAAGTTGTAAAAAACACTAATTTGCACTTCCTACTAGCTTCTAACGTCAGTCACTCACAGTCTCCCAGCATGTGCTGAACAGTTGTTCATCAGATTGCCAGCAAAATAAATATCCTGTCTTTTTCCTTTTTTGCTGTATACTGTATCTGTTTTGATCTAATTATCATTTCACTTCTCAGACATCACTTGCTACCTGTACTTTTGCTCCAATTCATCCATTGGGTCACTAATGGGCTATCTGAATAATAATGACTTGAGGCAGGAAGAACTTATGCAAATCTACCACCTGAGGGGATCGTGCAAGTCTATCTTTGATACAAATTCTGAAGTTAAGAAGACCTTTATACAGTAAGTTTTAGTGGGTATATTTATGCTAGGGCCATCAAAAGATTAATCTTGATTATTCACATTACTTTTATCACTTCTAGAACATATTTAGGATTAAAGTTGTCCCACCAGCAACATGTCTCCCTAAAGTCCTTCAGACGGCGGCAGTTTAGTCCAGAATGCTGCTGACTTCACAGCTGTCTTAATATGAAGCTGAAATTCAGGTCTGACTTCTGGACTACTCATAGATTTCTGGCCTGGTTTTAGCTGATAACTTGTAAAACAAAAGTCAATGTATTTTCTGCATATAGCAGTACTAAAGAATAAAAAAATATTTGGTTTCAAAAAGGGATTAATCAGGAACAATCTTTTGACAGCCCTAATTTATGCAGGATTTATTACTGACATACACACACATCTATCTTATATATGTATATATATATGTGTACATATATATATATATATATATATATATATATATATATATATATATGGGCACGTTTTTGCAACATTGTAGGGACCATGTACCAGATTTTTACCATCACCGTGGGGACATCTTGCCCTCAAAGGGACATTTTCCCGGTCCCCACAGGTATGAACCCCGTTTTGAGGGTCAAGATTAGGTTTTAGAGACTAAGTTACAATTAGGTTTTGGTCAGGGTTAGGGCAACGGATGTGTTTAGGCCAGGGGTGTCCAGCTCCGGTCCTCGAGGGCCACAATCCTGCAAGTTTTCCATGTCTTCTTTCTCCAACACACACCTGACTCAAATTCATAGGCTTTTAGATTCGTTTAATTTGAGTCAGCTGTGCTGGTGCAAAGAGGCGTGGGAAACCATCAGGACAGCGGCCCTTGAGGACCAACTTTGGACACCACTGGTTTAGGCAATCAGTTATGGGCGTTAGGTTTAGAGTAAGGGGCTAGGGAATGCATTATGTCAATGGATATACCCCACGGGGATATAAAAACAAACGTGTGTGTGTATAATTTTTGTCTTGCAAACTACAATGTTAGCATGTTAGCATCTTAGTATTTGCCTTTAAGGTCACTCTAACATAAAACCTTTTATTTCTCTGCAGAGCTGAAAAACAGTTAATCCATAAGATTATGGCAACATCCAAGGTGGAGACTGACAGTTCGGAGAACTACAACTTAATAGATCTGTATTTAAACGTGATTAAACCAAATGCCAGCTCTTTCAACACCGCAGGAGCAGATTTCTTAATCCACACAGAGGTACAAAAGTTGTAAGGACAACGTTGTTGAGCTGTTAGTATTCCTGGGTTGCTCTCAGGGTCGGGGTGTTGACAGCAAAAGTTTGAGTCAGAGTTTAAGTGAAAAAGATGATTTTTAAGATGAACGCTACAAGTTTAATTCTTCCCGCCAGTAGGTGGTACACTCATACTCGCTTACTCAGACTAGCATATGCAATGTTACAAAACCAGCTAATCGTTAATTAGCGTTAGCAAATGTTTAACTTATATGTCTAGGAGGAAAGCAGAAACCTCCATGGGGATTTTGAGCCCTTTTTACAACTTTCATTCTCATCATGATCATTTTATTGTCCGCTTAAATTTGAGAAATGTAAGGCAAGGAAATTATTGTTTCTAGACATAGCATTTGAGCTAACAACTCTGAAGCTAATGCTAATGCCAAAGAATCCTGACATTTGCATGTTAATCAGATGTAAATATTTACTTTTTAGACCCATCAAAATTAATAAAATTATTTATATCCTATAAAAAAATGGGGGGTTAAATTAATACTTTTATTCTGTACCCCTCTAGACATTCTGTGGATGTATTTTTGTTACATTATTGTTTTGATAAAAAAGTTGTACCAATCATCTTTGACATCAAAATTTTAAAAAAGAACATATCAGGTCTTTTAATATCTTTTGATGTTGTAAGTGAAGGTAACAGTGTTTCTGGGATCCGTTTAGCTGCTGCCTGAGAATGACATATCTGTCCCTGAAATTTGGATGCCTGTGAATGCCTTGCAATCCATCCCACTGGAGAAAAGGCGTGTTGGTTTGGTCTCCTATGTGCAGGACAACCATTTCCGGGTATATTCTACATCCTTCTACATTCTGTTCATTGTCCTATCACCCTCACCTCTTAATAATTTTCCAACTATTTTTTTTTTTTTACCTATACATGCCACCTTGCTAAGCATTTTTCTCCATCACTGCATCTAAATGTCCTGTTATTAGCTTGCTCAGGAGAATATCACATCAGGAGTTGTAAGGATAGAGCTGTTGTGGAAACGCCTGGAGAATCTCAATCCACCAATCAAGATGATTTTTGGAACGAATACAACAAACATAGATGTAAGTCTGTTTTTCATTTATGTAAGTTCAGCTTGGTTTATTGTAAAAAAAAAAAAAAAAAAAAAAAAAAGCAGTCTTCACTACTGTTAGAATGTGTTTAGAGCATATTTGAATGAGTGGTGTGTTTTCAATCTTAATGTAGATCTGCATTTTTGTGTTTTTACAGAATGGCTCACGTTTAATGTGCCACTATCTTGATGAATACGGTAGGTGTATATAAAGTAAGTAAGTAAGTTAAAACTGTCATCTTTTTAGTGCATAACAAGCCAGTATGAAAACTTAGGGCCACATGAAGGAACTAGTTTTTGCCCCCCCCCCCCCTAAAATCACGCAGATGTCAGAAAATGTATCCATCATGTCATACATAAAGATAAAATACTGCCAAAAATAAACTGAAAATAATAGTAATAATAATTTAAAGACACACAACGGACTTTTTAGCAGTTTTCTCAGTGACGCGCCCCCTATCAGCGACTAAACTAGCCTCCACCTTGTATCGTATCTGTACTGTGATTCCCTCCAGCCAGTAAAAGACAGTCTTATCTTGACTCTTGTTCTGTCCCTTCCTCTCTTTCTTTTCCTCTCTTCCTCCGGTAATGTTTCCTTGCGTTTCTTTACCGAATCTGACATGATGCGCGTGCAAAACACCCGCAGTGTTCATATCTGGTTCATATCCGTTTGCTAGTTAATGACATGGTGCTGCAACCAATAGTCGGCTGCAACGTCACAGCCAGAAACTTACCAACTGCTGTATCTGAGCCCCGGGACGCCTCTGGGCAGTGACAGCTCAAAAATGCGCATAATGAATGTTGGTGTGTCATCAAAACGAGTCAGAAACACAGATTTTTAAGGTCTTAAAGTTCCATTGTGTGTCTTTAAACTTGAATTGTCAGAAATTCCCATCACTTGAAAAGTAAAAACAAGTCATTACAAAAAAAATCAAGCTATTGTCATCACATAGACCAGTGTTTCCCATCTCCGGTCCTCAAGACCCACTGGCCTGCATGACTTGGAAGCAACCCAAATTTTTCACACCTAAATTAAATGATTGGCTCATTAACAAGCTTGCAAAGAACTTGGGGTGTGTCCACATTCAAGGGCTAGGTCCTTATAAAGACGCATCCTACCCGGTCTACGTAGGCCGGGTCCTCCTTATACCGCGTAAGGCGGAAGGAACAGGCTGTTAAATTCAGATGGTCTAGCCTTCTTGGCATATCTCTTGTTGCATAGCAACTGTGAAGGTGCGAAACCGAGCAAAATGGAGCTCCAAGATATCAGCCTTACCATTATTCTGCTTATTTTAGGGGAGTTACAGCAGCTTTGCCATCATCAGTGGCATTTTTTATTACTCTGACAGAAAATTAAATCCAGGTAAATTTATTTTGTGCGGTTTACAAGATTTCAAGAATCTCATGCTAACTTTAGCTATTTTCATGGACAATAGCAAATGAAAGACACAAAAATAAAATCATTGAGTTTTTTTTTCTCACCTCGATGGTTCTCTGTTCAGCTGACATTCATTCATTCATTCATTCATTCATTCATTCATTCATTCATTCATTCAGAGAACACAGATGACGTACTGGTATAAATCCAGCTGTAATTCTGCCATCAGACAGATCTGCTCAGAGAAGCGGGGCCGAATTACACCTAATTAAATGTCTGTCAAGCTCCGGAGTGAGTCGATGGGCCAGAGATCACCACTGGGCTCGGTGTGAGCCGGCCATGAGGCCTTTAAGAAATTCATCTCCCTTGATAACAACATATATCTGGCAGACATTATATTATTATTAATTGATTATGTTATTGGTTTTACAATAATCTGGCAACACCCTGAAATCATCTCAGATTCCTAGTTTGGGTAAAGCTACACAGGCTGTCATCAAGCACAGATATCATTAAAGCAGGGATCCCCAGTTTCGGTCCTCGAGGGCCGGTGTCCTGCAGGTATTAGGAGCTCCCTTGCTGCAACACACCTGACTCCAATAAGTGGGTAATAAGCAAACTTGTGCAGAGCTTGACATCAAGCTCTGCACATGTCACAAGGTGTGTTGCAGCCGGGCAGCTCATAATACCTGCAGGACACCGGCCCTCGAGGACCGAAATTGGGGATCCCTGCATTAAAGTGTCAGATCTGCCATCAGGTGATGCTCACTGATGGATGCTGCTTGATAAGAGAAAATTTATGGAAAAATTAAATATATCCTTAAAGTGAACTATGTTGAAGGGCCCCCCCACAGAGACAGAGTATCAGCTGAAATGTCTCAGAGGAGCGCCTCTGCTTTACCAGGGAGCCGAGCTCCCCTCTCCCTCACAAATGAAGAATCACTGATTACTTTAAGGGTCAGAATTGGTTTGAAAAAGATAGAACAGCCAGTGAAACGTCCATGGAGTCACAATGCTGTTTAAGTAAAATAATGATGTTATTTTACTAAAATTGTTAACAATTATTTCAGATGGATTATTTCACATTTTTAACTATTCATTGGTTCCTGTGATGCTCTGATGAGGCCTCTCAGAGCAGAGCAGAGACTTTTTCCTCCATCCTTTGCTCTTATAGTCACTGCCAATTTAAAATGTCCCTTTTGTAAATTCACAATCTCTTGGTGAATTTCATATTATTTTCTATGATTAGGAAGCCAGGCCATAGCCTACAGCAGCACTGCATTTAATCTTTGTCCAAGCCTCATTTTTAGGCTTAGTTTACTGAATTTCTTCATATTAGTTAGCCATGTTAGATGCTAATCCAGCAAATAAAACCAGTACAGGTCTTTAATATCATTTAAAAAAAAATTGTAAAATTTTCTACAATTTTCCCCGACTGCGCCGCGACACCGAATTTTAGGGCTCCCCTGTCAAATCCCACTTTAACCACTGGGGACACCCATGGTTCACATTGTGCTAAGAGCACCCGAGCTGCACAAGAGGGGTTGGCTATTGATATAAAAGAAAGAAAGAAAAAACGCGCGATCTCGTCTGCTGCGGCTTCAACAGTGTCGTTAATCCTGGCCTGAGATTCTTTAATGAATGAAGAAATTAATTTAATTCTCTAACCGACTCACCCCATTTCCTCCAGTCTTCCAAAACAGGAAAATACTCTTTGGCAACAAGATTGTTATGTTTTCCAGCTCTGGGGTATTCTTCTTCAGGCCTTAGATTGCACACGGGTGCAAATGTGCGTCCTCGCCACGTCTCAGCTGCAACATCTCAGTGCGCAGCGACGCATGTGGTGTTGTCTGCTTGTCTTTTGTTCGGTGTCATACGAGGACTTCGTTCCCTCCCTGCAGTTTTATGCATTTCTGTGATAAACATTTGAACTCAGAATATATGAAATCGCACATTCAGAACATGTTGAAACACACTGGCTCTTGCATCTTAATTCTGAGAAAGTTAACATGTTCTGCTCATTACAATGTCTGTGTGCAATTTTTATTTCTGTTCATGCATGCTGTGTAATTTCTTTTTCTTTATTTAATGACCACACAAAACGTCCTGGAGCTCTGCATGCTTTAGACTAAAGGGAAGGTGAGCAACAGCAAGCAGCACTACGTCGCTGTCAAGAAGTCCGCTTTGTGGCTCCTTTAAATGACTTGCAACAAAAATATTTTGCCGCTTTGGGAGCTGTCTTGTTCGTCGGGCAGCCTCGGGCGTCTTTGCCGCTTTTGTTGCTTTAGGTCTGAACGTACAGTAAGAAAAGCTTCAGTGCCTCATGAGGCTTCACCTCATCATTTACTACTACATGTCCATTACTACTTTTTGTGGTCAGACGCAAGGATCCAGGCTACCACCGCCACCAGACGGTTTTTCATAGTATGGCTGCTCCTTCGACTTATAGTCCAATGCGACTTATATATCAGAATACATACAAGTTAACATATAAAGCCGCTTTCAGACTGGCATTGCAGAACATGAGCGGTAAAGTCCATCCACTCTTTAACCGGACTCTTCTTTTCAAACGAGCTGCTTCCTTGCGGACTTGTTGCATCACGGGCACTTACAGATATCAGGAAATGTTGCGGATAAGTCAGCACGGCCACGCTCTCTCTTCAACTCTGTCTGGAGCATTTTTTTGTGCTTTCAGCCAAAACGCTGTGTCGCAACATCTGTTCTTATGACATGGAGGCCAGCCGGTACATGTCCACTACATCTCCGAGGTAACAGACCGGAACTCATGTCTGAATGCAAGCGTTATAAAGGACAACATCCGCACTATTACCGCTCTCCAACGCAAGTCTGAAAGGGGCTTAAGTGTCGATTCATGCTGACTGACATGACCCAAGGATGTTTATCCTTCTTAAACATGATGTTTATGATCATTTACAGGCATTAACTTTGGGATTGGAGTGATTGGGGAATTTTTAGCAGTAACAAACTGGAAATGAAAAATCCAAATATCGCCTTATTTGAAAAATAAATAAATAAATCCGACCAATAGTCCAGTGTGACTTATATATGTTCTTTTCCTCTTCATGATTCATTTTTTGACTGATGCTCTTATACACAGGAGCAACCTATAGTCTGGAAAATACAGCAAAGATGTCATGTTTCTCATGTCTCTCTGGCGTGACCACAGTTTAAAGGAGCTGTATCATGCTTTTCAAATGTTCCAAAAGTCAAATATAGGCATTTATAAGCTAGATATGTTCCCATCGTTACTAGAGAAACTAATTTGGTGTTAAATATTAGTTTTTCTATGCGTCTAATTTCCAACACGGAAGTAAGATGGCTGACTGTACTGAACCGCGGAGCTCTCGACCAATTGCAGCATGTTTTACGCCCATTTCATGACGTCGCCCCGGAAGAGACACTTATTCTGAAGGGTCACAGAATTGTCTGTAGCACCGGCACCGGCAGCTCTCATGTGGATGTTAGTAGTAAACATTGATGGATAATTACTCCGATCGACGGGATAAAACAGACCAGCCTGTTATGGAGCTGTATGCGCTCGACCCAGAGTCTGATATGGAGTTTGAAGTACACGCAGTACCACAGAAGTACCACAGAGACCCCTGACAAGTAAGTAAATTAGCGAACAAATCATAGCCTAACAGTTAGCATTGAGCTGAGAGATGTGCTGACTCACCAGTGTTGTTGTCTGTCCATGAGCGTTTTTATAGCAGGAACTGCGTCAGGTTTCAGAAGTAATCCCAGAGAAAAAAAACACTTTACTGCCCGAGATTCATGAAGTTGTCAGGAGTGAAGTTCACACACAAAGTTGAGTTTTTTTCTCTGCTCCTGAAGTTTTAATCCAACCACTTCTGGCAAGTCGATTCATCCAGTACAACAAATACACTCCCACGCTGAACATAACCACGCTGAACATAACTGCATTTTCCCCAACTTGCTGTCCTCTAGAGCTTAAAAAAAAAAAAGAAAAAAAAAAGGAAGAAAATTCTCCTGAACTCTGGAGCAAACGTCTGTTAGCTGATGGCTGCTTGTCTCTGAGGAAATCTTTCTGCAGGTGTTAGTTTCTTCCCCAGAGAGTGTGTATATGATTCTCTGAGTTTCTGTTCAACAGAGGGCGTCTTGCTACGATACTGAGCGTGCGCATTTGGACTTTCGTGATTGGTTCCACGTTCATACGTAACGCGGTGGGTAGTCAGCCGTTTGCAGGGAGGTAGCGCTTGGTTTAAATATTCATGTAGATTACTCAAATATGCATGAATGAAGAAAAATAACGATTTAAATCATTTCTTGATGAGGAAATAACACACTGACATGCTGAAAAGCTCTTAAAAGTCCATTTTTCATGATAGGGCTCCTTTAAGGAGTTGCCTTTTATGAAATTCAAGTCCAAGTAGATAAATCTCATGAAAAAGAATGAATTAAATATGAATCTAGAGAAGGGAAATTTGCCAGAAGCAACACATCCACATGATCCATTTCAGAATTTGAAATATTTAATTGCAAAGACATCGAAGTGCTGGCTAGGGTATTCAGTCTTTGCGAGAGGTAACATGGCAGAGATGGAAGTTATTATTGGGCCCATTCTAATCCGAGCAGGCCTGTCCTGAGCGGGAATTCTGGTGCCGCGCCTGCTTAAAGGATTAGTACACCTACAGAAGGATGTGCCTTCATATTCTACTCACCCTCATGCTGATCAAGACTGTGAAACACTTTTTTGATATCTCAAATGCAGCCGGAGATCTGACAGGTTTTTGTTTTCCCCCAACTTTCATATAATGGAGTTCACCAGTGCTTGACACAAAAAGGTCCATAAAAGTCCACAAAAACTTGGCAATCTTCCTCCATACTGCTTGTCCAATGAATTCCAAGTGTCCTGAGTGGGAAGCGTCCATAATTTATTCAAAATGACATCATTTAGTATATTTTTATAGCCTAAACAGTAAAACGTCACAGTTCTGCGATGCGCGCCCAACCCCTCTTGTGTTTGCCTCGGTTTGTCCGTAGCTTGGTCGCTCTTAGCACAATGTAAACAGCAAATTTCTTCTTCTATGCTTGCATTATCGGCAGAGTAGGCACTGAACGCCGCGGCTTCCGAAGTGTCGTGAACTCGCATTGGCACGCTTCGCATAAGTAAAATGCATTACTGTTTAAGCTATAAAAATATGTTAAATGATGTCGTTTTGAGTAAATTATGGACGCTACCCACTCAGGACACTTGGATTACATTGGACAAGCAGTATGGAGGAATACTGCCAAGTTTTTGGGGACTCTAATGGACCTTTTTGTGTCAAGTGCCGTGAACTCAATTATATGAAAGTTGGCGGATAACGAAAACCTGTCCGATCTCCGGCTGCATTTGAGATATTGAAAAAGTGCTCCACAGTCTTAATCAGCATGAGGGTGAGTAGAAAATGTAGGCACATCATTCTGTGAGTTTACTAAATGGATTCTTTTAAGGTCTTTGTCAGTGGTTTGGGCTATTTGTGAGGCCATACCTGTATGTTTTCTATGTTTACTGAAGCCACCCAGCAGAATCTTGCTTTGTGCAAGTAGCTTATGTTGACTGCTCCTCTTCTTGGTTTCAGATTTTGTCTGGAAAAGAGATGGTTGTGAGACCATTCATGAAGCAAACAGTAGTAATGTTACTTGCAGGTGCAGCCATACAACACCCTTTGCTGTCCTACTGGTAACAACACACACCTGACTGGATCAACTGCTTTTCCATCACAGTTTTAATCTCTGATTGACTTTTAATTTAGTGACATTATTATTATTATTACCATTACCTTATATCTAGCAAGATATTAAAAAGTCTTTTAATTATCTATTCTATTCCGTTCTGCTATTGGCATTGAACTCTGACTTGTCTCTAAATCTTCCTAGAAGTAAAATGCCAACATTTTTTTTTTCTTTTTTTCAATCTTACAGATTAGAGAACCAATTTCTGAAGCCCACTGGAAAATACTTTCAATTATTAGTTATATAGGCTGTGGCGTGTCGGCATTTTTCACTGCTGTGTCCCTCGTGATGTATACATTTAGCCGGTAGGTATGGGTATATACTGTAGGTAGGTATATATACGGGCTTAAAGGGGACACACTTGTACATTTTGAGATCCAACACATGTACATTTTCTGATGAGGCTTTGCATAGCTAATTTGAAATAAATTAATACAAAAAATAAGTATCAAACCAACTCATTACATGCTAATTTTCTAGTCTTTGCCCCTGGTGGGAATGATTGGTGTGTTTCTCTAGTCATTGCTACCAGTACAGTTTATAATGCTGCTGTTACATATTGAGAACGTTTGCATAATCTTTATGTATCATCATCTGACTTTTTCTGCATTGTCTTTGTTTCTCCTCAGAAACCACAAAATGGACTTTTCCATATCTATTCATGTGTCTCTGAGCGGGGCCTTGTTCCTGCTCAATACATCCTTCATGTTAACCGAGTTGGGGGCAAACATGGGGTCAGAGTGGGTGTGTGTGTTTATTGCAGCGCTCATTCATTACTCCCTGCTCTGCTGTTTCACCTGGATGGCCATAGAAGCACTTCACCTCTACCTGCTGCTGATAAAGGTGTTTAACACCTATTACAAGCATTACCTGCTCAAACTGTCTCTTGCTGGATGGGGTGAGTTCTGGATAACTTCATGTTGACGTGGCTAATCAGCATTGTTGTTTTGATTCATATTTAGATGATAAGAATGGTAAATGAAATACAAACTAATTTTATACTAAAAAAAATGTACAGTATATGAACTCAAAGCTGTTCTGTTCCCAAAAAGTCACTATTTTACTTGGCGTCACTAATAACGGCTCTTCATAAAGGCTAGCAAGAACAAGGGCATATTTACATCAGTCTGGGGAACTTTATCCAATTGGGCAGGGAATTCCAAAAGAGTCTTGGACCTGCCTTTGATTTGTTTCGCTTTTACACTGCACTTAACTGAAGCTGACCAAACTGCCTCAACAATGTTGTGCAGTTATAACTACTTGCTCAAAGTGAGATTCCCTGACTGACCATGTAATAAAAATAGAGCATCTAGCTCATTGATTGGCCGGGACCAAGCTCATCCACAGCAATTAAACACTGAGACCAAGTTGATTCAGTTATGGGGTTTCTATTTTTACATTTGGTCTTCGAACCTAATGTGGTTTTCACAAGAATCTGTGCAGCATGAGCAGAAGGTGAAGCAGCGAGCTAACTAGCACATTGCAGTTCACTGGCTGGTCCGTTTGCTTTCAGGTTTTTTTTACAATTTAACACTTGGGTTCCCACCCCCTGGTGGATATCTGGTGCACTACAATAACTCTGATATATCACACAGAATTAAACACATTATTTGTGTTCATTTTATTTTATTCACATTTCGTTAATGGGGCAAATAAAGACTACATTTAAAAAAAAAAGACTTAGGTTTTAATGTCTTATATCTTGTCCAGAAGTAGTAATTAACCTTGCTTTGCAACTGCTACAGAAATCATTTGAGTTTTGTAGTGGAAATCAGTTTTTCTTCTTTTGTTGTAATGCATAAAGAACATACTAGCCAGTTCACTGAAATAAGGAAAAACTGTGAAGCATCTCTGAGTCTAAACTACATTATCATAGAACAGTTTTCTTTTTTTCTCCATAATCTTGTTGATAGATAGATAGATAGATAGATAGATAGATAGATAGATAGATAGATAGATAGATAGATAGATAGATAGATAGATAGATAGATAGATAGATAAGCATTACCATTTAAAGCCACAAGAGGGCGCTCTAGGCTTGTGACAACAAAGACTTTCTACAAAAGCAAAGATCTGAAAATCACATTTTCTCAGCAGGTGGAGTTCATTTTTGGAAATCTTGGTCTTGGAAATTAATTTCTAAATAAATGCTACTCACAGTCTAGTGGGACTTGTATAATTTTTTTTTCCCTCTTTATGATACATTTTATGACGGATGCGACTCTCTGGTGCGACATATAATTCGGAAAAAACAAGATAGATTTACTTTAATCATCCTAAAGAGAAATTCAATTATTCAGCTGCTCACTGACATACACACCACCGTCACAGCAAAGAAGTGGAACAAAAACAGTAAGACACTGCACAAGTGTAAAAACAACTATGACTGCATGTATAAAACCCTGCCCCCCCCACCCATTCTGTGACTGTCTGAATTCTAGAGGTGGGCGGATTGATACCAATATCGATATTATCGATACCAACGCTGGTATTGATATTGAACGATACTCGTGTAAAAAGATCGATACTCAAGCTTTTTTCCCTCTCCTGCACGCACTCACTGCTGCGCAAACGGATTATTAAAAGTCTGGAGTAGCGCTGTGCTGTCACAGAGCAGGGAGCAGCACTCCCCCCCCCTCTTGTCTTTAGTTGCTGCACCATCACATGGCTCAGCAGCACCTGCCAAACAGCTTCATAGGTCGGCTCAGCCTGGCCCACGCACTCAGCGCTCTCCTCTCCTCGAGACGCCAGAGTATCGAAATGACGAAGAGAAGCGCTGTTTGGCTTTATTTTATTGCAGAAAATGGAACGACGGCGTGCTGCATCGATTGCAACGGGGCTGTTGAATACAGTAAAAACACAACAAACCTCTACACGCACATGGAAACCCACGCAGTAGAAACACGGAGCTGCAGGAACAGAGAGACATTATAACATGAAATTGAGAGTGGTCATCTTCAGCATCAGTTCATATTACTTTTTCAAAGTGCATGTTACTTAAGTCAAATGCTACTGGAAAAACTAAAAAATATATTTAAGACATTGACATAATCTAGTACATTTATTCCATCGAAAAATGTTATCTAACATTAGATAAAGCTTTGATTATTCCAAAACAGGGAAATTTATAGAGTTACTTTAAAGCAACAGGAAAGTGCACACAGTGCAAAATTATACATAAGGATTGAAAGATATAATATCATAAGAGGTGGACGAGTAAAAAACTAGATTAATGATTTTCTGGAATTGAAACAAATAAACTAAATATGATACAGCTCACACTTGATTGCATTATGTTACGTGTGAAATAAATACAGAATGATTACATACAGGTACTATAGCCCATTATTATTTTCCGATTCCCCAAGAGCTGAGTTTAACGAAATTCTATCCTAGGTTTTTTTGGATCCTTTGGATCTATGAAGCTTAAATGTGAAAAAGTATCGGTATCGATGTTGATATCGGCGATACTTGCCCTGTATTTATTTGGTATCGGATCGATACCAAAATTCCTGGTATCGCCCAGCTCTACTGAATTCATTTTGTTAAAATCTCAGGATTCCAGTTAATTTTTTTGTTTATTCAGCCATCAAACGAAGAAAAGAGCGAATCGGGAACAGCCTCGCAGTTCTACGTCACATTGCGAATAGCGTATCCCACGTGGGGTTTATATCTGTCCATTGGAAGGCAGGTAACCCTCCACTACACACTTGAAGTAAAGACAGCACTACTGTAGCTTCGGAGTTGAGAAGCTAATTAGCTAACTGTTTGTTAGCATGACGGAACAAACTTGTTTGTCGGCTCTATTTCCTGTCTGTAACAAAATAAGAGCGGAGGGCGGAGCTTCCTTCATACACTGATGGGAGGCAGCCAATCAGACGGAAATTCATGAGAAGGACCCGGAAAAGCTGCCGTTGGACCACAAGCCTCTCTTCTAGTATACAAATACAGCTGGATACAAAGATACCAGAAGGTTTTTTTTAAACAGAAACGATGCAGAATGCATTCAATAATAATGGAGAACACAGAAATATTAACGAAATGACCATGAAAGTACAACTTTAAAAGTACACCTGAAATCATTTAAATCCCTTATTGTCCATATTTTATCAATGAAACATTGCAGATGAATACATTAAATTGTTATCCAACCATGTGTGTGTGTTTATGTGATTCCCAGGGGTGCCTGGTGTTATTGTAGCCACAACTTTGGGACTGACTTCGTTTTATGGCAAGACAGAGTTGGAAATGCATGAAAAAAACCAAACAAGTGCAATGTAAGTACATTTGTTTCCTTTAAGACCACAGTAAAAGTGCGTGTTAATAATAACCCGATGCAATTTTTAGATCTGATTGTTCAGAGAAGTGCTGCTGTTAGCTTCCTTGAAGCTTTAATCTTTTAACAATCCATCATCAAGAGAAGCAATCGGTCTCTGGCAGTTACGTGACATTTGTTGCTAAGGTTTTACGGGTAAAAAAGTCTGTGGCCCCCATTTATCAAACAAGAGTGGAAATGAGCTCAGATCATAAGAATTATCTTACGATTGGATCCACGCGTGATTTATAAAATGTTTGTATCTGACCAAACAACAGAATTTACGTCTGAAATCTATCGTCACCAAGCTATTTCTATCCTGAAGCAGCAGCGCACTTACTGTACAGGTGGAGGCCAGTCGGATCCGAGCCTGACCCAGACCGTCGGATCTGAGCCTGACTCGGACAGGGACAGAAGAAAAGATAACTTGCACTCGCTAAGCTAAGAAACAGTCTCCTGATTGCGCATTTATACAACTTTAAGGTATAGATTAATTATTAGAAACGACGGGTCGCCTCCTGTCTTCTCCATGTCTCCAGTGGGAGCTACAGGGTGCCATGTCAGCCGGCAGATCTTGAAAGCTGAGTTTAATAACTTCTGATGAAGGCGACAACTGATCGCCAAAAATGTCCAGGTAAGTCGTTATGTCACTGTTGATGTCTGAACAAAGAAAAGAAAACTAGGCTACTTGTAAGAAGACTGAGTGTTGGACTGCAGAAAAGCAGGTGGATATGTGTCGGACCAGCGGGATGAAACGCCGCTTTGGGTGGTTTTCACACAGGACCCATTTAGGTCGACCTGAGCTTTGGTACCGAACATGGCGCGACTGGGTCTGTGTGAACACGCCACTTGCACTCATAGTCGACCTAAAACACTGTAACCTTTCCACTGCTGCGGCAGCGCCTGGATCAACCCAAATATGCGTGAAAATGCGTAAAAATTACACTCAGTACGGCATTGCTCTGGCAGCTAATGGAGCCACTTCCCCACTTTATTAACAAGTTAAAGAACAGATAGGCTACAGTATGAACATTGTGCGCAGCCAGAAGAGTGAATGCGCCGGGATCCTTGCAGCCTCCACTGGAGATACGGAGGAGACTGGAGTCGTTCCGTTGTTTCTAATAATTAATCTATACCTTAAAGTTGTGTAAATGCTCGATCAATAAACCGTTTTTTATCTTAGCTAATATAAGTAAAATTTTCTTCTGTCCCTGTCTGAGTCAGGCTCGGATCCGACCGTCCTCCACCTGTCAGCGCTGCTGCTGCTTCAGGATAGAAACAGCTTGATGACGATAGATTTCAGACGTAGATTCTGTTGTTTGGACCTATGAGATACAAATATTTTATAAATCACACGTGGATCCAGTCGCAAGATCATTTTCAGGATCAGATGTGAGCTCATTTCCACACTTTTTTAAAAAACGGGGGCCACTGACTTTTTTACCCATAAAACCTTAGCAACAAATGTCACGTAACTGGCAGAGACCGATTGCTTCTCTTGATGATGGATTGTTTGAAGATTAAAGCTTCAAGGAAGCTAACATGTTTTGAACTCTAACAGCCCACTGCTTGTCTTGCAGCTGTTGGATCACAGATGACACCTTCTTCTACTCAGTGAACCTGGTCTATTTTACGCTCATATTTGTCTTCAACTCGGGCATATTGATGGCTGTGGCATCTAACATCTGCAAGATGAAACAGGTGTTGAAGAATAACTCGATGTTTAAAGCTAAGACTCAAGGAAAGTCATGGGAAGGCGCGGAGAGATTCAGTGCATCATGCAAAAGTGGCCTGACTTTGCTGGGTCTTACCTGTCTGATGGGGACCACCTGGGGCCTGGCTTTCCTGGGATCTGGATTTGTCAACTACCCCATCCTCTACCTTTTCTCCATCCTCAACAGCTTTCAAGGTGCACTATCAGTTGTGTGTCCCCACCTTTTGTTTAAATCAGTACATGCTAGGTTGTATGATTGAGTGCCTTTATGCCGCCGACATCTTTTCACAGCTCATCTAATCTCGTGTCTTTTTGCCAAGGTTTCTTCATCTTCCTGTGGATCTGTCTCTCAGTCAAAAAGCAGAGGAAGAGGGACCTGGAGGGAAAATTGACTTCAACACCTATGAGGAGTTCAGCAACCAAATCAGAGTAGATCTCTTTTTTCATCAGTCCTCCAGATGGATCCTCTGTAATCCTCTTCTATAATTATATACAGTAATATAGATTAACAGTTACTCTCACATTTAACAATCAGGGCCTGATCTATTAACGGTTTGCATGTATAAAAATGTGAGTTATCTCATTGCACACGCAAAAAAATGTACAAACTGATCTGCTAACAGCGTGCAAAAAGGGTTGCATCTTTCAAAGGTGGTAAATGGCACCTCTCATCCAGTTTGTCTGCTGTAATGAATATGCAATGGGGCGTTTATATGCAACTGTGCATGTACTGAGAGGAGAAAATGTAAATACATAAATTTTGTGCTTGCAAAGTGATTGATAAACCATGAGATGGATCCCATGGCTGTTTTTTTTTGCTTGTATTTTAGTACGGATGCATGCACTCCGAGAGTGGTTGCAGCCACAAAAGGATCTCAGCGTCACTCGAATTTTTGCATTGTGCACAAGCGGCAACCTCCGGTGGCCAACTATGGGGCTACCTGGAAGAAGTCATTTTTGTAGTTCTTTCTTGATCCGCTAGGGGCTGCAAAACAGAGCAAATCCCCATAGACTCCCATGTTAAAAACGCCAACTTCACAGCAGAAATAAACATGTTTACAGCCTGGTTCAAAAAATCGTTTTAGGTCTAATGGATCAAGTTTACCTTCATGTCAACTGTGAGGGGGTGAATTTTGTTTTATAACTCATCAGTTTAGATGTTATTTAATCTTGAAATTACACATAATCAAGGGCGTATCCTTTTGAATGACATGCGTGGCTCCTAGTTAGCTCCTTGTTTGATTACAGTAAGGTCACAGTTTGTAGCAGAGTCGCACAACGGCGATTTTTTTGTCAGATAATAGCAAGTCTTACTGTGCGTTCAGACCAAGAGCGACTAAAGCTGTAAAATCGCCGGAAGTCATTCACTTTCAATGGACAGGAGCGACAAGAGCGAATAAAGCGACAGAAGCGACGAGCTACAAAAGTTGAGCGAAAGTTAGAAAGTTAGAGCGACTAAACAAAGTTAAAAATAGTTTAACTTTATGCAAATTGGCTATGACACGTTTCGGCTGTAAAACCCTGACAACCAATTGGAATGTTTGGCCTGAGTGTTGCAAGTCACACCGCGTCTCCTAGTGTTGCAAAAAGCAACAGAGGCCCAACTTTTTGTAGCTTTGGTATAGTGTCTGAGCCCCAAACATGAATTCATGCTCATTCAAGGCACAAAGGCACGGTTACCACGCTCGCGTGTTGAAAATGCCCGGTTAAGCATTTCTCGCCAAGATATTGCGTTTGGGGAATTTTCGCTCCTGCTTCCCAGGAACGACCCGGAGCTGCTTCCAACCTTTTTGCTCTTCTTATTTTTGACACTAGCTACCAGCTACACTTGGAATTTTTCAGATCGGATGTTCAGAAAGAAAGTTATGAGCTCTGCTTTTTCACCGGCTCTCGCGCAGAAACTTGTCCGCTTTACGGGTGCTCATAATCGGCCTGAGTGTTGCAAGTCACGCCGCGTCTCCGTGTTGCATAAGCAACAGAGGCCCCAAAACGCGAAACTTGCCTGCTAATCGAGCGCCTAGCATGCTATGTGAATGGGACGATATCATTTATAAATATGGGAAGTACTATGTTATAATAATAATAATAATTGACAGGGATAAAAATACGTATTTCCCTTTTGTCCCTCGTCTTGACATTTAGTTTGAGAGTGAGAGATGAATGAGTGAAGATCTGCAGATGCAGATCAGTGAAGATGATGTACTTAACTAAGCTACAACATTATTTTGTTTTGCGGTGTAATTTAATCAGTTATGTCCAGACCGTTTTTCAGTAGGAGATGGATTTCAGGTTAATCGCAGGCTACAACTTGTCAAAGCACAAGGCAGCAATCATGAAAAGCATCACTGCAAAAGCTCTGCTAATGGTAAAAAGCATACGGTCCTTTTAAAAGGATATGCAAAATTGAACGTGATGTCATAAGCGACTTGAGCGACAAAAGCGAACAGATTTTTTGTAGCAGCTATTTTTATGAGCGACAAAAGCTATTTTACAGCTTTAGTCGCTCTTGGTCTGAACGCACAGTTAGCGTGTCTTACCCCGCCGCTTAGGGGGTTAATCTTTGTTAGCTCCTGTTAGTTTCGCGTTAGCTTGGTTGCTCCACTGGTTTGAAGATTACGTCCATATTTAAACCGTCTCATGTCGGTAGGTGCTCCGTCCCCACCTGCTGAATCTAGCTATGTGAAAGAGTTCTTTACTCTGGCCCGGCAAAAGAACTGGTGCCTGTTTAAAAGCAGTTTGGAGAGCGAGGAGCGTCTGCTTTGGTGGTGGAAAGCCAAAGAAGCCGTGCTTCTGGCTCTGAACCAGAACCAGCTCAGTAGAAAATGGGCCCATGGCTTACTCTTACTTTAACGACCCACCTGCGGTACCGGTATTCCATTCACAAAAACAGCAACATGTGGCATTGGACCTTTGGCTCATTACTTATGAGGGTGGGACTCGGCCAATCAGAGTGCGTACAGCTGTGTCCATACATGTGTTCTTTCTCTGCATGGGTGCCCATTAAAACAGCTTTTAAGATACGGTAAAGGGGTGTGCATCAGGTAATGCTTATTTTTCCCCCTTCCTTCACGGTACAGAAGTGCAATACTCTATAGCATTTTGTTGCAGAAGCTGTAAACAAGCCAGGATTGGCTAGAGGAGCACCACAACACAGTTGATCACCGCCACCATTATTGTTGGTGTGATCAGCGCCGTGTTCGTCTCACTGATCCACATCCTCCAGTTGTGCAGCATCACTGTCCTGACTGAGCGCAGACGGTCGAGATTTCGGATCTCTCCACCGTGGAACCTGGTTTCAGACATGATCGTTTTCATGGAGACTAATCCCCAGTTTCGTGGATTTCGTTTTGCTTTTGACAAACGGCAGATTTTTTTTCTTTAATTGGAGGGTATGAATAATTTTGAGGACAGCTGTATATGGGGGGAGGGGGGGGGGGGTGGCGACGTTTCCAACACGTTTTGCACCTGCAGCCATTGCGTCTTCACTTTTAGTAAATGACTCGTAAACACGCAAAATTCTAGATTGCACAGGCAAATTACAACATGCAAATTTGGATCTTAGTAGATTCGGCCCTCAGTGTGTTTGAAAATTTCTGTAACTTTAAACTTGCAATACAACTTTTTATGTCTTTATTTCAATAATACCTGTAGATAAATAAATCTCTTGTTCCATTTGTGTAAAATAGTGAACTTTGAGTTATTCAGATGAAAAGTACATTCTAATTTAATCTATATAATTAAAATGGGATTTAATTATAGACTATATTATCATGACACATATATTTCTAAAATTAATTTTTCAAACAATATTATGTAATACTAAATGAAAAATTAGCAAAGCACTGTGAAAACAGGAGTGATATTATATGGTATATAATCTAGTAATTAATATTATGACTTAAAATTATTGTTCCTGCTTGACCTGAAATGCAATTATGCAAGAAAGGATTTTGATATTATAAATCTTTCAGTTTTGATTGTGTTTTAGATTATGCTCCTGTAATTTATACTTTATAGAATATACATGCATCTACTTAAATTGAGTATATTTAGTCTGTATATATGTGTCCTCTTGCTTCATTTTCCTCTGCTGTGTTAGAACGCCATGGCAGAGAGATGGTACATTAAACATTTGTGTGAACTTTTTCCAGTACTAATCCTTTTTGTACCGTTAAGGAAATAACACTGTAAATTGTAAATTACTGTCTTTATTGTAAGAGCATTTCAGCGAAATTTTTGGGATAAAATTATGAGACAATAATAAAAGACTTTCAGAGTTCTTGAAGATAATGAAATATAATATGTAATATGATACAACATTGTGCTGAAGAACCTGCATTAAACCGTTAAAATTAAAACAGCATCAAGGGAGGCAAGAGAGAAATATTTCAATAAAATGTTTCTGTGGGGCGGTGTTTAGCTCAGTTGGTTGAGCAGCCACCCCATGAACAGAGGCTACAGCTCCTCACCACAGTCGGCCCCGGCTCGATTCCCGGTCCAGGTCCCTTTGCTGCATGTCACTCTCTGCTCTTCCTGTCACTGTATACTGTCATATAAAGGCCACTAGAGCCCAAAAAATCCTTTAAAAGAAAAAAAAAATGTTTCTGTAACCAGTTTGCTTCACTGTGTTTATCAGCTTCTTTATTGCTTTGCATTTTTCGAACCATAACTTCAAACTCTAATTCGTCGTCTGTTGCCAAATGTGCACTTAACATGCACAGTATCACTGTAAACCAAAACAGATGTATGTAATGTAAAATACATTAATTCAGTGAAGACATTTTTACATATATATGCGCCCCTGAGATCCTCTGCGTCCCCGAGGATCTCAGAACATTCATGTTTTTAAAGCAACCCTGACCGATGTTGCATTGCTACACTATTTTTTTAAAAGGGTAAAATGCTATGAATGAGGTAATGAAACTCTGAAATACAAGACAGAGCCACCATTAATCAAAATGAAATATTATTTCAATCTCTAAATATTAAATGAAAACTCCAACCAATCCTTGAAGTGGGGTGCACCCCTATGATTGTCCAAAGGACCTGCTTGTCAGACCTTTGCTCCTGCATTGGGAGGCAGAGGGAATGGGGGGGTGGGTCTTAGGAGTGAGGCAGGACTGTTTATATTCAAATATTCTTGAACAGCTGATCGAGTGGTGATAAAATATTAAATATTTACAGCACGTGACATTTAGACACGGACACCACCGCGTTCGCAACCCCGCCCGCCTGCGACTAACGAAGTTTTTCCCAGTCATCCCCCTCCTGCATTAATAACCACCCTGTCGCGGAAGAAGCTTCACATGGATGAAATGACCAAAATGAACCTTTTTCTTGTTCTTGCGGTCTTGAGAACAAGAAGAAAGTTCTCGCTTCTCATGGAGGATGGAACAAGCTTTAAAGGTGCCATGACATCAAATTTCACTTTTCTGGGGTTTTGGGTGTATAATCTGATCTGTTGTGCACTGATGAGGCCATGTGAATGTCCAGAGTGAGAATCAAAGTTCCTGTTTATGGTCTGTCAGCTTTGTCTCTCTGCTCAGAAACGGTTGAATCAGACAGCAGGCTATCATTCTACGTAGTTCTATCATTCTACGTAATTTAATTGCTCCAATAAGAGCACACTATCAAGTAAACAGCGCCCCCCCCCCCCCCCCCCTCTCTCTCTCTCTCCTAACGGTCTATGCACCGTCCGCCCCCCCCCTCCCTTCCCTGTCTGATTCAGCTGCATGTATGGAGCTAGTAGTAACTTCTGTGCAGTCAGGTCTGGATTTTCAAACAAATGGATTTAAAAGAAAACTTCTGCAGCAACACTGAGGGAGGGGGCCACAACCTTGTCATTACCTGTAAGTTTATTTATTTTCTAAATGCTGTCTTGTCTGATAAACGTAGCTAACACTGTCTGAAGTGCCCATGTTGCTAGCAGTTAGCTTTTAGCAAACTCCGACCGCAGCTTGACCTAGATTCTCCAAATAAGGTCATAGCCAAATAAGGGTGTAGCCAATCAAAATGAAGTCAACGTGGTCTCCGGGTAAAGCTCCATATCATCACCGGACCCAACTGTATTACTGAGGAAGTGAGGTCTGGCGTTTCAAAACAATACTCCGCTGTAAAAAATGCCGTTTTTTTCTTTGGAGTATTTACATATAAAGTAATGCCAACAACATAAACTAGTTTTTAACTGTTATGTCATCACTCCTTTAAGTTAATGCTGCCGTTGCCTTCCTACTCCTCCTCCTCCTCGGCTGTCTGCACGTGCGTTTGCCAGTACCAAAACAACAGCAGTGCGCCTGTGCGATTCACCCATATCATATTTCATTTTCTTATAATTTTCCTAACGTTACACCAGTATTACCGTGAACGGTATATGACCCAATCCTTCTCTCAGGGCTGTGGTGGGGTGTGTTTTTTCTCTCTCTCTCTCTCTCTCTCTCTGTCGCAAGTCGCACTGGTGCTACCTTACTAAAATTTGACTAGCACTTTAAAGAAATAAGGACGCATTTGCGACCTAATCGGTATCAGTCTGGAGCCCTGATTATTATAAGTTGGTATTAGTTAAAGGTTATCAGTGCATGTTATGTATACCAGGTGGCGACGGACTCATGGGAGTATGTCACGGGGGTGGTCCTTTATCGATACCGGCGACTGCAGGAGGAGGGGAAAGAAAGACAGGCCTCGCCAGCAGGTGGTGGTTAAAAGAAATAAAAGCTTTATTAAAGGAATAAAACAAATAAAACTACTAAACTAAAAAGTACTAAAATAATCCTAAAAGTCCAAACTAAAAAGTAATAAAAGAAAAGGATAAAAAAGGATAAAAAGGGGCTTGCAGGGGTGGCAGTGGCCGGCGTCCCTCTCGGCGTCGTCCCGGGTCCATGGCGGCTGCTCCTCCTGGCAGCCGCCCTCCTGGCCATAGGCTCCCCCGGGACTCCAAGCCTGCTCTGTGGCCCGGGCAGTCACTCCTCCAGGCGGCCGCGCCTCTGGCCGTAGGCCCTCCTCAGTAGGCTCGGCGGCCGCCCTCCGACTCCCGGGCCACTCTTCTGCGTCGCCGTCTCCACTGCTGCCGCCGCTGCTGCTGCCCCACCACTGCCTCGAGCCCCCCCCAGCCGGGGGACTCACGTCCTCCCCCGGCTGCGCCTCCTGGACCCAGTCCTCAGTCCTTCTCCAGCTCCGTCGCTCCTCTAGCTCTTGTCCGCACACCGGCTTTTTCTTTCAGCATTCAATTAAGTCAGGGGAGGAGTCCTTCTGCCCAGGTGCTGCCAATCAGTTCGTTAAAAGCTCCCACTAGCTTGGGAATAAAAACAGGGTTAAAACCACACAAAAAACCATTAAAAAGCATGCTAAAAACCAAGCTAGTGGGCAGAGTCCAGTCTCTGGCAGCACCCGGTTGTTCACCCTGTGACAAGTACATTGTTGATCAGCATTCTTGTGTGGAAATCAGGGGCCTGCTCACATCCTGAATGAAAGTCTGCGTCTCTGTCCGCTCCACTGCAGTTCCAGTTTTATGTATCATAGCTTGAAGATGCTGAGCTTGGCTTAATAATGCCTTTTTATGAGTTTACATGTCTCAAACATTTTGTGTTGTTTCATGACCATCTCATGTTGTGTGAATCCTTTTGTCAAAGATAATCATTTGACCTGATTTCCATTTCATTTAGTTTTCATTTTCTTTTAAATATCTTCATTTTACAGTAGCAGTGTAGCCACTTTATGTTGTTTCTTTTCATCTGTTTCATAACAAATGGGATGATTTTACTGCTTGATGCAAAACGTTTATGCACCATAGTTTGTTTGTGAGATTAACTTCACTCTCGCTGACAGATAACATAATGGGGAAATTAAAAAATGAAGAAAACATGCAGTGCTGCAAACTGCAGATGCGTGCAGGTGCACGGAACAAAGCAAAAAGGGCCTTGTGGTTTGATGCATTTGGTGCAGGGGAGTTGGATGACATTTCTCACATTTCTGACAAGTCTAGAGGAGCAAAGGCGGACCGTCTCTGCACTGTTCGTGACCTCTGCTCCAGCTGCAGCTATGGTGCTACTCGATCATGTCTTGAGCACTTGGAGCCGCAGTTACAACCACAACCGTTGTTTTGAACACTATCTGCCGCAAATAATACTGTATCTGGTTCATGTGAGTTCAGCTTTTGATGTAGCTTGATAACAGTGTTCATCATTGCTCAGACTAGTTAAAAATGGTGCACAGAGATCAAACTTTCCTGGTCACACGCAGATGTCACACTGTAACACGCAGTCATGGTTGTGCAATTGTCTCTTTTACGTCACCAGTTATCAAAGTGTGATTTTTTTTTAAACACATCCCCTGACGTCAGATGCCGAAATGAAACTAGAGCCTTTGGCCTTGTTACAGCAAATGTGTTTAAATCATGGGAAAATGAAACATACCAGCTTTCACTTCTCCTCTAATCTGACCAAGCATTCTGATTGAGAAGAGACGTCCCACACTGTTACAGCAGATGTTTAACCCCTTGATGTATGGGTTTGCCCATTCCCTCTGTATAATTAATCTATTTTATGTATTCATTTGTTTTTCTTCACTCTTATTTATGTTTATTTTATGCTATTACAATTTATTCTTATTTCTTAATATTTATTCATTTAAATTGTAATAGTTTTTATTGTTTTGTTTTTTTATTTTTTCTTGTTCTTATATAAACTCTAAATAAAGGTGTTAAGAGGTCAAAACTTGTACAAATCTTTGTTTTACTTCAGAAATAAATTTAGAAATTTCTAAAAACATTGCTCCCATTTCTAAACGTTTTACAAATCTCATAAGTCTCAGAGTAGGGATGCACGATAACCTTTTTTAAAAAGCGATACAGATAATGATGAATTTCAAGTCCATAAAGCCGATACCGATAATTGATAACCGATAACACACATACATACTTTATATGACATCAATAGAATTGACAAAACCAAAAAGACTTTTTACTTTTTAAATGAAGAAATATTTGTTTTCTAGTTATTAAACTGGATATCACACAAAATTATTTGATATTTCAAATGCGCAGCAACTTAAATAAAGTGCAGTGTTTACTGATACAGAAATAAAGGCTCCTTGAGCGGATGCAGAAACATGCATCAGGATTACAAAATGAAAAAGCACAAATGAGAAGATAAAAAAAGAACATAGAAAATTATGCACTGACAACTTAGATTCAAACATTTATTGTATGTTAACACAATCTGAAAAAGCTTATTTGTAAACATGAATAATGACTGACAAGTCAGACTTGTCTATGTAAATAGGTACATTTTTAAACAACAGTAATTCCGGTCTTATAATGTGAGCGAAGCACGGCCATGCTGGCAAAAATAATATAAACTGTATGTTATCGGGACAAGTTGTCATGATGTCGGACTTATCGGAATTACATAATAATTTCCTGTTATCGGCCCGATAATTATTCTGCACCCCTTTCTCAGAGTATCCATTTTGACAAGCATCTGCACAACCCTTATTTCCAGCGACTGTATGTCTGTATTCATGTGCAAAATTACAGTTAAAGGAGTCATCACCCGGAAATCCCACTTTTTCACGTTAAAACATGTGTACTGGAACGGGACCTCAGTTATAACGTGCCAGAAACTCCGGTAAGTGAAAGTAACTTCGTCTTTGAGTGTGGGCTCTCTCTTCTTACCAGAATCGGCCACAAGCACGCGCTCTCCACAGTACGCGAATTGAATTTCTTCCTCCGAATGTCGTGAACAAGAGAGGCTGCTAGCTGCTAAGCTAGCCTCTTTACCGCCACCTAAAAGCAGCTGATTACCTGCCACGGGGGGGTTATGACCAGCTGTTAGGACGTGAACTAGAGAGGCTGCGAGCGAGCTGCTAAGCTAGCCTCTTTAGCACCACCTGAAGGCAGCTGATTACCTGCCACAGAGTAGACCGTGGCAGGTAACTCCTCGTCGGAGTTACCTGCCAAAATGCTAATATTGCACTACAGCACCAGGATGTACGAATTAGTCTGGTTATGTTTGCTGCGGCTACAGTAGAGTATGTTGTGGGAGGAAGAGGGCGTGCACAACAGTTACATTCACGTCAACGACCGGCACCTGCAGCTGAAGAGGTTTCTAGAGCTGAAGATCTCCAAAGGCAGAGAAGAGAGGCGACAGAGGTGTGTTCACCATTTATTTGGCCTGCAGTAAATAAATATATTGACTATGAATTTCTGTTCCCTGCCCATCCTGTATGCATATATCAAAACGTGAGCAAATTCAATAGAATGGAAAACGAGCAAAATATTATACAGGAATGAATCAAAAACAGTTACAAATCATTGCTCACAAGATATTTGATTGGAATTTAAAAATAATTTTTTAATTAAGGGTCTGCTTTATTTTAATGCTTGTTCCCCATGCCACGATAAATTACTGCAACCCAAGGACAACAGTTTATCCTATTATGTACGAGCAGTCAAGAGAAATCTACATATATTTATGTTCCATGTGAAAAGGTTTTCTGGAGAGGTACTGATAAAGAAGTACAGACTGAAGCCTTAGTTTTAATTGAAAAATGTCTGAAATAGAAATGCTAGAACTCCCCAAATACAAACAATGTTGTGATACGCAAGACAAACTATAGGTGTTTACAAGCAGCATCCATCAATTGGTCAAATTTTCTTTATAAAATTTTCTTCAGTATTTTCTTAATAAAATCAATGTGAACTTATTTTATATTTGTATATATGAGTAACAACATTTTTTCATTGTGAATATAGATTATTAAACAATTTGTGACCAATTGTCTTTTTCCGTTGGTGTTGGGGGCACTTATCTTGTGAGAAATTGTTATGTACTGCATGACATATTCAGCCAGCAGAATACCTATCTGGATACCAACAACACTCTTATTTCCTTTCACTCAGCATCTTCTTCAAGAAATGAGCCTCGATGAGCACAGAAACTTCACAGACAGGCCTAGTCTTTGATTTACTGGCAGAGCATGAGCAGCGGTATGGTGCCCCTCCATCCGCAGTGGTACCTTGGTGTACCTGCAATAACTGCACAGACACGCCTACGGACCTGGGAAAAAAAAATGCTGTGGCCAAAACCCAGCCCACTGTGTCAGCCTCCGGCCCTATTTCAGACATTACTGCCATGATGAGGGGTATTTGCGAATACATCGGCAGTACAAGGAGGAAATAACAGCATTTGGGAATCTAAGGCAGCCCGGGGATGACAATAGGGAATACCGGTATGCAGCGTATAGACACTACATCTTCTGGCAGCATGGCGCTTTAGGACAGGGCAACAGACGAGTAATTACCAGCTGTTGTGTTAACAAGATAAGGGACAAATTCCCAGATCCTCATGGACAGTACACAGGCAGGAACTGGACAGTACTGTTAGCGTAAATAGATGTATTATAACGTACAGCAGAGATCTTTTTTGCCAGATTTTTGGCACCATGCCACATGTCGAGACTGTGGTAAACTCCAAGAGATTTATATTTCCCCTTCTCTGGGTCTGTGAAGTAAGGAATCATTTAGCTTTCAAACCCTCTCAATCAACAGTTGAACATTTGTATTCAAACATCTTATGACATGGCACTTACTCAAGAGGGCTCCAATCTGGACATGGGCATCCGTGCAGAACTCCACTAGCTTTATCTCTTTCGAAAGCTTGACCACAGTCTGGATGAAGCCCTCTTTCTCCATTATGTTGGAGTTCCAGTTTGTCTGCCGCTTGTCTACTGAGGCCACATGGATGATTTCCGTAGAGTCAAGTTCCATGGTTGTGTAGCTGCAGTATTGTGCACTATGTCCTGGTGAGTCATTTCTGCCATCACCTGGAAAAAGGTTATTTTGAAAAACACATGACATGTCCTTGCAAATTAGTTTCTGTGTGCAACACCTTCAAAATATGTATAGATCAAGGTAATATAAAAAAAATACACACCGAGGACCACAACATTTTTTCCCTTGAAGTTCACTGTTGGCCTCAGACGTCTTTTCTTCCCGAAACTCTTTTATCATGTCAACAAAGTACAGTAGGTGTCCTGAATGGTGAAGTATGTGTTGGGGTTAGCTATTTAGCACAGAGCTAAATTCTAGTGCGATGTGTGTCACAAGGCTTACCCATTCAATGCTCATTGCAGTGCCCCTGAAAGCGATGTTTGTTGGAAATGGGCCGGTACTGTCACAGATTTGACCAGACCTCAGCACGCCCGTACATCTGTCCACAGGCAGAATTAAGAAGGAGACGAGTTGTTTCAGGCAGTTTTCATAAAGCAGTGCAGCTCTGATATCTTCTTCTTTGAGGACTTTCTCAGGTTCTAGTAAAATGGGCTGCTCAATAGGGGATTATCACGCTTACCGGAACTTCCCGGTATTTGGACTCTTCCTCTTCCGGGCCATGTTAACGACAGCCGTTCCTGCTCTGTTATACTGTTTAAATCGTATAAACTCCAAACATACTTAAGTTTTCATTCCAGACTGAAGTAATACTGGATCAAAAGCTGGATCAAAGCGATCGATTCGCCGCGGTGAAGGGCCGAACTTTATAATAAAACACACGTTTGTTTGTCGCCGGTGGGGCACAACACCGGCACTTCACAGCATGCTAGCATTAGCCAGCTAGCGTTTACCGACGTGCTTAACTTTGTGCGTCTTAAAACACACAAACATCTGAAAATCGGGTCTGTACCCCCCCCGTTTCCAGTGGAACAACTGGGGACTGCCAAGAAAGGAGACGCTTTCAGATGATTGTGTTTTCAGCCGCACAAAGTTAGGCAAGTCATCAAGCTGGCTAATGCTAACCTGCTAACAGTAGTCCGCCGCTTCTACTACTCTGTTAAACTTTGTAAATCGGATAAACGCCAATGCCAAGTTTTCATTCCAGACTGAAGTGATGCTAAGGAAGAAGTGGATCAAAACGACCGATTCGCCGCGGTGAAGGACCGAACTTTATAATAAAACAACACACGTTTGTTTGTGGCCAGCAGTCTGCACAGTCGTGTTGGCAGGCTAGCATTAGCCAGCTCGATGACGTGCCTAACTTTGTGCGGCTGAAAACACGCAAGCATCTGAAAGCGTCTCCTTTTTTTGGCAGTCCCCAGTTGTTCCACTGGAAACGGGGAGGTACAGACCCGATTTTCAGATGTTTGTGTGTTTTAAGACGCACAATGTTAAGCACGTCAGTAAACGCTAGCTGGCTAATGCTAGCATGCTGTGAAGTGCCGGTGCCGTGCGGTGTTGTGCCCCACCGGCGACAAACAAACGTGTGTTTTATTATAAAGTTCGGCCCTTCACCGCGGTGAATCGATCGCTTTGATCCAGCTTTTGATCCAGTATCACTTCAGTCTGGAATGAAAACTTAAGTATGTTTGGAGTTTATACGATTTAAACAGTATAACAGAGCAGGAACGGCTGTCGTTAACATGGCCCGGAAGAGGAAGTGCCAAATGTTTCAACTTCCGGGAACCGGAACGCGGAAGCGTGATAATCCCCTATTGGTGGGAGTTTATACATGCATTTAGTCACCATTTCTGTGTCAATTTGACTCCTTCAGACGATATTTCATCGAGTTGCCCTTCGGCATACATCCACAGACAGCCTCTATATAAGGCATTATCTGCAGCAAAACTCCTTCATTTCACCAATAATTTAAGTGGAATGAATGAACAAATGAGTCCTATTGTTTTGTGAGGTCAGGGCTTAGCGGATTGCAGTTTGTTGGTGTCTGTGTAGAGAGATGGTTTTCTCAGCTGTACTGCAGCAGCGCGCATCGGGAGCACGTGGCAGCCTGTGGAGTGTAGAGAACTAAATTAAAACTTATGGAAAGCTATCTCTGAACTCACAGGACAATAGTGCTCGTACTAGTTTCAGGAACCGGCTTTGAAAGCTAATTATTATACAGGTTTACAACAACAGTAAATGTGACTCCTGAATTGGTTTATACGAACCCACCCAACTGTTGGGTTGAAAGAACCAACCCAATGTGTCGGGTTAATTGAACCCGGCGTGTATTCTGTCCAATATTTAACCAGCGTTGGATTGGGAAATAACCAGATCGGGTTGCTTTTAACCCAACGTTTCTTTGAGTGTAAGTACAGTCGTCTTCAAAATTATTCATACCCTCCAATTAAAGGAAAGGCTAAATTCACAATAGTAATTCAAATAACAAGAAACTAAAAAAAACTAATACTAAATTAAAATGTACATAATGGTAATTTAGTGAAAAAAATAATTGGTTTTGAATTGTGGTTGAAATCAATAATTAAACAAATAAACAAACAACTGTCCCAGACACATTAGAGCACCTTGCTCATGAACAGTGGACCAACATAGCTGTCAACAGGTGTAGAAATCTTTTTGAACATTAGAGAAAACGCCAGATTGCAGTAATTGTCTTGAAGTGGTGCTCAACAAAATTTTTAGCTTCGGAGCCCCATCTTGCTTGTTTACTTGGTTTTTTTTTGTGTGTTTGTTTTTAATATTTTTGTTTAACCACAATTCAAAATCAGTATCATGATTTTCATAATATTGTTATTACTTTTGTCAATTTCAGCTCATTTCACCGACAGCTGATTTTTAGTCTTTAATTATAGGGTATAAATAGTTTTGAGGATGGCTGTATGTCAAGGGTCTTACTTTGCCAAATTTCACTATTTACATTCTGTACATTTTTACTGGTTCTATACATTTTTAAACATATTTTGATGTTTTTAAAGTGTTTGTTTATTGTTCATATTTATGTCCTTTACAAATGGCCTTCATTCATTCAACAAGGCATACAAACGTAGATTTCCATGATATACCCCAGGATCTGACTGGAGCAACTTTAGCCCCGTTTCCACCAGCGGGTCTGGGTCGGGTCGGGCCGGATCGGTCCACGTTTTTTTGCGTCTCCACAGATAAAAACTGGGACGGGTACCCTTATATCCGACCCGACCCGGCCTACTTTTTTGGTACCCTTCGGTAGGGGTACTGATCTAACCGATCCGGACCAAAGAGGTGAAGCTTATACACAGCAATCAGCTGATTCATTGAAAAATCCGCCACTTCCCGCGTGACCCAGCGTAAAAACAAAGCCGGGGTGACTCCTTTCTGTTTCTGTCATGTGTGGCGCCGGTGTTTTGGTTAAACGGCGTTACACGGCGATGATGTCACACAATCACGTAGCAGCGCTGTCCAGTTAATTCTCCGCCTCCAGAATAAGGGTACAGGTTGCTGTGGGGACACAGCGTGAAATCAACACATCCGTACCCAAACCCACCCGATCCGGCCCGACCTGACCCAGACCCGCGGGTGGAAACGGGGCTAAAGCCACATAACTTTTTGGGCCCATTTGAGCATCTTGATGTCTTCACATGTTTGTAAACTCCATCTTACCCACTCAATCAAAACTTAAATGCCAATTAAAAACTTCTGATGTCACTGACTTTGTGACATTATCAATGTAGTTATTGCCAGTAATTTGTCTGATTATTGCCTGATAGTCAAATATAGTCATCACAATACAAAAAATAACTACTTGAAAGGGTTAATATTTACACTGTATGATTTCATATAAATAAATCTGTATAGAAAAAGGAGGCAGCAAGATTTTTTGTTAGTTTATATTCAGTTGCATATTTACAGTAACTATAATCTGAAGGTTAGTTCATACCTAATATAGGTAATGAATGGACTATATACACAACTTCCTGAACTTAAGCCAGCTCCTTTGTCTCCTGTCTTTCATTAATGGATGATTTGATTAATCCAGGTGTGCATGACCTCAGTAGCCATGACAACAATGGCCAGACACACCTGGATTCGTCAGTTTGTCCACTAATAAAAGACAGAAAACAAAGGAGTTGGCTGAAGTTCAGGAAGTAGTGGAGTTGTGCATATAGACCATTAAATACAGTATTCATATTTCCTGCAAATATTAGTTATTAAAACTGGTAGTCATCAGTTTCTGAGAGGAAGGGTCTCTGATGGATGAGTTGTTGTCAGATCGAGACTTGAAGGACAACGCCACAGACCACAGGAACATAAATAAACCTGTGAGGAGAAAACAGATAGTGGTAAACCTTCGTGGTCCAATACAAGCCACTCATGCATCCAATCACTCACGTACTCACCCTGCAGGGAGTTGAGTATTGTGAACAGGTAAATCCCAGGTAAGGGAATGTTCAGGTACGTGGTGCTGGCAACCCCCCACGGTAACCCCAGCACACAGCTGAGGCCCAGCACTGTGGCACAGTCCTTCCATAACTGGGGGCTTTTCTCTTTATGCATCTTCTTCCAGTCGCTGCTGGTTTCGTAGCCTCCTTTACCAGCTCGGATCCGCCAGAGCTTAAACACCACCAGCCCCAGCATGCATGAGTTATACAGGACGATGAGGCAGAGGAAGGCCACGGTGATGTAGCCCACCAAACGCCTCTGTGGGAACTCGCTGCTCATCCAGCATCTGCTCCATATTAAAACACAACAAAAGACTGACATGTTGGATTTTTATCTAAATCTATTTTATCTATTTATATCTAAAATGAATATTGTTACTTACATTTGTGATGTTGAAGTGCGATTGGTGGAATCCTTAAACTCCAGAGTGTATTTGCCGTAAACCCCTGAAATCCCACACACTGTTGCGAACAGTGTTGGAAGACCTGACATAATAGAAAGCAAAGAATAAGTTCATGAACACGGTTTTGAATTTAAAACTTGCTGTATATTTTACGGTAAACTACTGGCAGCTGTGGTTGCCCAAATTTTACCGTAAAAAAATGTGGTGACCATGTAGGCTACAAGTAATTCTGGTAAGCTTTTATAGAAACTGTAAATTTCATGGTTGAAAAATGTTTTATTTCGGGTAAATTACTATATGAAATTATAATTCAGGTTTCATAATAATAGATTCGATTTTTGTCGAGTTTTTTCTTGCAGGGCAAGAATATTAAAATGCCAACTTACTCTGGGCTAAATGCAAACCAAGCTAACTCGAAACTAACAGGAGCTAACGAAGATTAGGCCCCTAAGCAGCGGGATAAAGGTAAGGCATGTTTGGATTTGCTGTTAGCTGCTAAAAACCACCAGGCTGTAAACATGTTTATTTCTGCTGTGAAGTTGGCGTTTTTAACATGGGAGTCTATGGAGATTCGATCTGTTTTGGAGCCCCTAGTGGATGAAGAAAGAACTACATTTAACTTAACTTCTGGGTTTCACTCTTTCCCAGCGAAGTTTGCCCCTTGGTGATGACGTATATGTTGCTCAGGCCCTTTTTGGGCCATTTTTGAGTTTTATTTAACTTTATTACCACATTTATTACACAAATGTCTGTTTTCCACATATTATAACACTAAAAATTAAAGCTATTTATTATTTCTTAACTTAAGGAGGTATACTATTTTTTTTTATTTCAAACTTTTTTTTAAAATTGTATTTTCAACATCTTATTTCTGTATAAATTAAAGTGTGTTGTTGCCGAATTGTAAACAGCTTTATGCCTAAATTAAAAAGTACTCATCAGCTAAATCTGTAATTTAAACAGCATAGTACCATTAATTTTAGTGTGATTACATATTTGTGACATTATAATATTTCTCCATTAATCTTACCACACTTTTAAATTTTCCGCAGCAAAATTGCGTCTTTTTTACATGTGACTGTAAAAAGTGCAGTTTAACACCATTTCTTAATTTACAGTAATTACATGTATCTTATACACTAGTATAGTGCTTTTAAATTTTACAGCCTTTTACTGTTGATATTTAACAGTTTTTACTCTGCTTTTCTGTCACACATTTTATTATGCTTACGCTGCCTCGCTGTCCCTATCAGGGCATTACAACACTTTCAACAAATTAGTGTTACTCAGTGCACTGTGGTCAAAAATATCAAGCTGCTTTAAGATATTCAACACAGCCACAGACCAAACAGCGCTCACCACAAATACACTCATTAATGCAGTTGCTTGGCTGAATTTGACAGGAAACCAACCAACTGCATGACTCACCCCATCCCACCATGCTGAGCTTTAGCAGGTATCTGCGGACGTAGATGTTGAAGACGCGAACGAGGAGAAGGTAGAGGTGGAATCCCTCCAGAGCGATCCAGGTGAAGGTGGCCAGCAGAGACCAGTGTAAAAAGAGACCTAGACCTTTGCAGACCCAGCTGTCCTCCTCATCACCAAGCAGTAAAACCCACAGACTGCAGAGCAGGAAGCCCAGGTGGAGGCAGAACAACGCCCCCGTTAGCTGCATATGCATGCCGATGGCCTTCTCAGGCCGCCGCCGGCTAAAGGAGAAATGACAATATGACCATTCATTTTCTGATCAATTACCAACGGGGCAAAATCCCAGTTTTTTTTTTATTAAACAGACATCACAACCTGGATGGACAACCAGGTCAAGTAGCTGCTGGATAGCTACAAGGGGACACAAACCCTTTGTTGGGAAATTCTAATGGAAAAATTATTTAAATCCAAATATTTACATAAACAGTCATACAACTATGAAATTTGGCAGAGAGCGTCTTGACAAATAGGGGGAGGCAGGAAAAAAGATTGAGCCTTGCTGCAAGTCTATTTAAGTTTTCACCCCAACATCCCCAAAAAGACAAAAAAAAAGAAGTCATATTTGGCTGACAAATTTGGTGATAACAAAGTTTTCACCACTGTGAAATGCATGCACGTCTGTCTTAAACTCTGAGCCAGAAGGCAGTATCATTGTCCCATCTACCTTAAACAGTGTCTTGTTCCTTAAAGCTCTTCTTCTAACTCACACCCTACTGACTTTTTTTTTTTTAATAGTTCCCGGAGTTAGAAAGGAACTTGGGAAATTTGGTTTTCAGTTTAAGGCACCTCATGACTGCAGCAGCCTTCCTGACTCTGTTAGAGCTCTAACCTCGTTTCAGATGTTTCAAAATGCTCTTTTATGTTATTTGCAAAATGTTTGACTCTGTTTTTGATGTTTTCTATATGATTATGTCTTTTATGTTTTATTTTTATTACTATAACTGACTGTTGAGTGGGGGCACAAATACAGCTTAGGAGTGTGTGTGTTTGGCAAAAGGCATTAGTGTATTCTTTATTTCTATTTTTAGTTATATAAAACATATCTATTGTGTATTATATTCTACTTTGACACTGTTATCAATTGTCATCTTGTTGAAACTGAGGACCCCCTCGAAAACAAGATGTCTCACCTCAAGGGGTTGTTCCTCATTAAATAAATGTAAATAGATCAATTTTCATTTAAAATGATATTTTCAGCACTTTATGGAGAATGTCTATGTGGGGGCTCAAATTTAATTTATTTCTTGCAGTATTCAAATATATAATATTCATATAATGTATTCACACATAAACTTTTTACCTTGCATTGTTTTTATGGTGTGCACATACCAACAATGGAAGGTATTTTCTCTTAACATCTGTTTCTTTTGTTTGAGTTACCATGGTGGGGACAAGCCCCTTTCCTGAGTGAGCAAACGCGTGGCAATGGAGGCTTAAATCTGGGTGCTGGCTCATCAGGCCCTACAATGTGCCACTGGACAATGGGGGGGGATCTTTGCTTTAGTTATTGTTAGCCATTACCACTATATAAGTTGCCCTCGTGTGTCATTATTTAGGTCAGTTTTCCTTAGTTGAGTTTGCTTTGTTTATTAAAATATACTTGTGTACTGTTATATTTAGATGACCTCTTTTATAGGCCGGCTTATTGTTTTGGGGTCAATAAAACCCACATTTTTTAAATTACCAGCTGTGCCCTTTTGCCTTACTGCCTGACAGTCTGTGCTTTCTGCTGCCTTTCACCACAATGGCTATAAGAATAGCTTGAAGATGACAGAAAGTTACTGTGGGTTGCAGTTAATGGTTACAAATACATACTGCAAAAGTCTTTTTTTAAAACTTTAAACAAATACATACCAGCTAAGTTTTGAGTAAGAGGCGTTTCTTTCAGCCTCTTGATGGAATTATTGAGAAATGCATGGTGTCATTCTAATGAAAAACTGACCACACACCGCCCACAGCTTTCCTGTCACACCTCCATCTCACCACTACCCTGCAGCGTACTCATTGACCTTAACATGTCCATCAGAACTCAGTAAGACCTCCTCTGGTTCTGTGCTGGGGGCTGATCTGGAGCTTCCAAAGATGATTGTCCAGAGAATAACCCTGCTGAATGTAATGGACAATTCTTCACCTCCTCTGCTGTACACGTCACAGTGAGGAAACAAACAAGCTGTCCAATCAGAGGCCAAAACAACACAGAAAGGTACAGGAGGCCTTTCCTGCCGGCTGCTTTTGGAACAACTTAACTTATTTTTCACTAATAATTAATAGTTATTTAAAACTAAAAAATAAAATGAAACCACTACATCATTTTCTTGATGGAATTAACTTTTTTTTTTCATTTCACAATTGTATTTGTACAATTGTATTGCATTGTGTATGTTTGATTCAGAAAGCTGTTTCCACAGAGACACATAAATACAAAGTGAACTGCCCTATCGTGTTAAAATTGTAAGTGATGAAACCACATTTGACCCATGCTCATACCAAAAGTACTTTCTCACCTCTGCAATGTTCTTCATTTAAGCTAACAAAGACACGTACACCCTTTTTAAACCGTACGATTCAATGCTAAAAGCAACTGTTAAAACGGAAAAGACAACTTACTGCAGACCAATGTAGATGAACAAGCTGATAAATGTGAAGAGCACGGAGAGAGCTGACCCGATGTACGTGATGTAACTGAGATTAACAGCGTGTTTCTCATCCACTGATAAGTCCGGGTTCTGGAAGAAAAAAAGATGTGGTTTAGCTGACATGCATTCAGTAATCTGATACAAGCCTCTTTATGAGGTTTAACTGATATATGTCTTTTATCTTTCAAATACTTTGCCATATTAGTGTCATTATGAGTTTCAATCGTAAAATAAGATTATGGGGTTTGGACAGAAATTCAACTCTAAATTTTCATTCTTTTTTTGTATTTATGTGTGTTTGATGTGACTATAAAACTGATGTCTTTTGCCACATTAAAGGAATAGTTCACCCACAGAACGATTTAACTTTATTTTCCACTGACCTTCATGGTGAGCAAGACTCTGGAGCACTTTTTTAATATTTCAAATGCAGCTGGAGATCAGGACGACTTCTCGTTTTCCTCCAACTTTCATATAATGGAGTTTGATTGAGCCCGAGCCAACAAGGTCCTTAGAAGTCCACAAAAACTTGTCAATATTCCTCCATACTACTCGTCCAATGTAATCCAAGTGTCCTGAGTGGGTAGTGTCCATAATTTACTTGAAACTACGCCATTTAGAATATTTTTAGAGCCTAAATAGCAGTACATCGCATCTCTTGCGCGCACGCCAATATGCATTCATGAAACTACGGAAGGCGCGGCAGACGAGATTGCGCGTTCTCTTTTTCTTTCATTCTTTGTTTTAAATCAATATCCAACTCCTCCTGTGTTTGTCCTGGTTTGTCTGCAGCTCTGTTGCTCTTAACAGAATGTAAACAGTGAATTTTTTCTTCTACGCCTGCATTATCGGCAGCGTAGGCTCTGAACGCCGAGGCTTCCGTAGTTTCGTGAATGCACAGGTGCGTGCTTCGTGGAAGTAATATATTCTTCTTTTTAGGCTCTAAAAATATAGTAAATAGCGTAGTTTCGAGTAAATTCTGGACGCTACCCACTCAGGACACTTGGATTACATTGGACGAGCAGTATGGCGGAATATTAACAAGTTTTTGTGGACTTCTAAGGTCCTTGTTGGCTCGGGCTCAATCGAACTCCATTATATGAAAGTTGGGGGAAAACGAGAAGTCGTCCTGATCTCCAGCTGCATTTGAAATATTAAAAAAGTGCTCCAGAGTCTTGCTCACCATGAAGGTAAGTGGAAAATAGAGTTAAATCATTCTGTGGGTGAACTTATCCTTTAAATGTAAAAAAAAATGTTCCTTGAAGCAACCATAGCCTGTAAACTATATTTAAAACTGTAATTAAAATAGAGATATATGACAAAAGTTTAAGAATAAGCATGTAATTGCTTTTGCAAGTTAATTTTCAAAAGTTTTTATTCTTTTAATATGAACTATTAATATCTTATTTTGCAGTGGGTCTTTCTACATGGAAGAACAGTCATAGTGCTGCTATGAAAGACGTGCAGAAGAAGAAAGAGAGTGAAGCACTTTGAGGTTTTGGATGGCATTTGTGACAGCCAGCACTAAAACAGGACATAGGTCGTACCCGAGGCATTTGAACTATTCAAAGGTTCTGAAAGTGTAGTTTCTAAGCTTTCACAACGATGTGTAACACATGGAAATCTCATCATATTTGAAGAAGTTGTGGCCATTTGAATGTAGATACATCACAAAAGCTGAAATGTGGGAAAAGCCTCCTAAAGATTTGCACTTTTCACTTCTCTCACCTGATGCAGCCTATTTCAACCACAAAATGTACTTTTGCACCAACCAAAACTGTTGTTTGAAACATGGAGTGGCTTCCTCATGACTTCAACTAATGCTTTCTACAAAGAAAAGAAAGAAAGAAAAAAAATATCACAAATTTAAAAAAAAAAAAAAAAAAAAAAAAAACCTTCGTTGTGGATTCTCATGAATGCTGCTCCTGCGACCTATAGGGCCTGTTTTAGCGTGGCCAGTCACATTTAACGAGAACTTTGAGGCTCAGTCATACTTAGAATCACACTGAATGATGCAAGAACAGGCAACTACGCAACAAATTACTGAACAAGTAAGTAGATGAGGTAAATGGCTTTTTAAATGTTTTTCAATGAAGTGCACGGATGAATCCACCCATATAAGTCCAAGTGGGGCCTGAATATCCACTTCCAGTCCAATCCACTTTATTTTTATAGCACTTTTAAATAACAAAAACTGTTCCAAAGTGCTGAACAAACAGCAAAAAGTCGAGTGTTGAAATCAACTTCTACAGAGTTCATTTCAACACTTTGAGGGTTTATAGTTCCACACTTTGAGTTAACATTTTTGAAATAGTTAAATACCGTAAATCCTCTAATAGTGACCTCTATTCTATTACAAACAGTCCCTCCATTAATTTCCAGGGGTAGCGTTGAGAAAAGTAAATCATTTCTGTCACTCTAATACAGTGGTTCTCAAACTTTTTTTGCAGGGCCCCCTTTTCATTGGAAATTATAATGTCAAGCCCCCCATCCCACCACCGCTACCACATACACCCAAACATTTACCATAAGATAGATGAAAAAGTGCACTGCATTTGGGACGGGGGCAATGCCTTTTCAGCCATCATTTATTCATTAGTACTTTAAAGACTATGCCCATTTTTTGTTAGAAGTACAAAAACTATAGGCCCGGCTGGGGCCTCCCCTGACAGAGGCCTGAGCCCCCCCCCTGGGGGGCTTGCCCCCCAGTTTGAGAACCACTGCTCTAATACAAGCCTCCTTTTTTCCCAATGAGAGGCTTCTGTTTGTTATGCCCGCCCCAGAGCGCTAGTGTGCACGAAGACACGAACACGGTACTTTCTCTTCCTGCAGAGCATGCGAGGAATCGAAACCAAACACAGCAGCAACATGGCGACTACTGGCACCGATAAACAGAGAAGAAAGTTTAGTGTAAAATTAAAGAAACCCTCCTGGAGTGTGCACAGGAACGTTCTGGAGCGAAAGCTGCCGAACGCTTCGATAATGACCCAAGACAAAGCAGGTATTGGAAAAAGCAACAGAATAAACTGTCCGGAGCTGAGAAAAGCCGACCGGAGGGGAAGGAAAAAAAGTCAGCCAGGACTTGGAGACAGCGCTTATCGTTTGTAATAAATAATAACAATAAATAAACAAATTAGCCCAGTAGCTACATTTTAATGGGTTCAAACTGACACAAAATGTTGATTTATTCATTGTGATCCATTTGAAAAATAGAAATATAAGCCTCTCTTCTAATAAAAGCGCGGTCCTCGTATAAAAGCCCCGGTCACTATTTGAAGATTTACAGAATGTAACACTTGGTGAGTTTGCTTGTGAAATGCCACAGCTGTGTTAAAATAACAACAAAAGTGTTCAAAATGAACACTGTAGAGTGTTCGCTATGAACCTCCATCCGATTAGGCGGAGATTTCTGAAAAATTTTGCACTTTTCTTTGCTTCGGTTTGTGTTCAAACTCCAGTAACTGAAGCAGACCAAACGGTCACTGTAGTTAAAACAACTGCCCGCTAGGGGGCGATGCTCCCCAATACAACCACTGATGATGATGAAAAAGCAGGAAGAAGAGGAAAACCAGACTCTGTGGTAAAAGTGGAAATCTTTCTGCTTCTTCTTATTCCTCCATCTCTGTCTACAAATGCTCCAGATGTTTTTTGTTGTTTTGACCTCAGCTTCTTCAAACATTTGTTTGCTTTGTCCCCCTCCCCCCCGACCCAAACAATAATCTACCCCACTTCCTTCTACTTCTTCTTCTTCTGTTTTATTACGATCAGCAAACATCACTTCTGTTAGGTTTGCTGGATAGTCCGATAGTCCGTTTGCAAGTGAACTGAGACCCCTGGCTTTCAGACACACCTGAGTCCACTTTGGTGCACACCAGAGTATGGTTGGTATTCAGACAGAACCAAACGAAGCGGACCATCCGTGGAATCGGACCACGGTCCGTTTGAATCGGACTAAACTGCCAGAGTGTGAACACACCCTTAGTTTCTCTTTTAAAAACAAAAAAGTGTACCATGGGCTAGTATCAGGACAAAGACATGCACAACATGGAATCGTACGTAATAACCACTTGAAGGCATTATAGATGTTTTTTCCAACAATTTTTGTCACATTCGATTAAATTGGGTTCACTACCCCATAAGGTATGATCGATTTAAAGCTTTAAATGGCATTATACATCAACTGTGAAAGTAATGGGGATAAAAAAAACACATCTGCCTATCATTTCGGCATTCATTACATGTTTTATTTGTATATTGGCTCGTCAAACAGCAGTTGAGTTTGATGGACATTCAATCGTTTAGTACGGGCCGTTCAGGATGATTGGCTGGGTTTTATCAGTCCTGTCCGTTCCACAGGTGACTAAATTTTTTAATTTTCGTGTCAGAGCATTTAATTAATTGGCTGCAGTCGGGGTGTGAAGGAGATTTTAAGTGATATGGTAAAAATGCTCGTGGAAAACATCATCCACCCTGCCTTTAATTATATCTATATATAGTCAAACCAACTCTCACATGTTCAACTTTGTTCATTACCTCCAACACCAAACACTTTGCTCTGAAGTTTGGGGGGGGTGCAGTTATAATAATGTCTGAAATGAGTTAGATTAACCCTGAAATGATTAAAACTTTGAATTAACCCCAGTGCTGCGTACCATTTCACTCTGAACATGTTAAAATCACTCGTTGAGTTAAATTCAACTCTGAAATTTTTAACCATGAAAATTCAACTCTACGATTTTTGCTGTGAATAAAAACAATAGATAACTAACATAAATCTCCAGGAAGCTCTGACAAACCATCAAATACCACACCCCCACCCCAATGTAATAAAAAGACCATATTTACCACAAGCACAGCGAAAAAGCTCAGGTGATTGCAACTGCAAACAAATTCATCACCAACTTTAGCGGTGTCACAGCCATCTGTACTCCAGTGACCTAAAAGCATAAACAGTGTGTAAATTTAAATTGATGTTGTTTTATAGGCACACAAATACTCTTTTCTTACATTATCTACCTGCTTCATTTGTAGCCTCTGACACCTGCCAAAACACACAGTCTCCGTTCTGTACCTGAAACATTTGTCAGAAAAAGGGAATCAAAAAGAGGAAAACAACATTTTCCAAATGGAAACTACAAATCACTGGATTTTTTTCATGATTCTACCTTTTTGTCATCTTTAAAGAATAACTTGACAGGCTGAGAAAGGTTTGCAACTGGCTGGTGTCCTGCCTTCACAATCATGACCAGCTCCCCTAAAACCGTGCCTTGTCTGCCGACCGGCTGTGCAGGAAGCCCCATTCGTCCTCGTCTCTCCGGGGGGCTCTGCTGCAGAGACAGAAAGTCGTGACAAAAGTGTCACATGATGCTAAAAGTGGGGAGAATCCCATAAGATGTCACCAGCTTTCAAAATTAATGAGAAGATCACAGAAACAAATTTAGTTTCAAACTTTCCTCAATTTTCATAACAGATAACGGAGCAGACACAGTATGTAAATCAATGCAAAGCATAAGGGAAAGTATCGGTACAGGACACCGCAGAGTGAAAGCTGGGTTTTAACCAAGCGCCAACCTCCGGTGGCCAACTATGAGGCTACTAGTCATTTTTTGCAGTTCTCCCTTGATCCGCTACGGGCTGCAAAACAGAGCAAATCCCCATAGACTCCCATAGACTCCCATGTTAAAAACACCGACTTAGCAGCAGAAAAAAATAGCAGCTCTGCGTGCCTCTTGGGGGGTTTGCGAGGCCTGGGGATGTTGGGCCGGTGACTCTGGCCCCTCCGCCGACCCTTTCCGCTCCCGTCCCTTTTCCCCCCTCCCTGGCCTGGCGTGGTCGAGCGCCCCCAGGGGCCGAGGCTGGCCCCTCTGTGGTGAACGCCGGACGCCGGGCCGTGGGGGCGGCCATGCCTGCCCCTTCTGCCCTGGGGGGATCCCGGGAGGCAGGGGTACCTAATGCCGGTAACGGCTCTCCTTCCAGGGGGGGAATTCATACCCCCCTGGTCTCCTTTCCCAAGACCCCCCCCCCCCCCCCCCCCCCCCTGCTCTACCTCACACACACACACGTAGGGTTTTGGGGAGGGTGCGTGTCAAGCGGGCGTGGTGAGGGAGGGCACCAAAGTGCCTTTGCTTGCCACGTCTAGAGGCAGCCTGCTTCCCAGTTTTAACCACACTTAGACACCTAAACACATAAAATAACAACAGCTCACAACCACTTCTGAGGGGTGGGCCATATAGTGTGTGGAAGGAGGGAGGGGCCGGTTGGGGGGTCATGCCCCCTACGCGACCCCACTCCCGGGATGACTTGGCACTGCCCCTTAGTTTTAACTGCAAACAACACACATCTTACACACACAGTCATGAGCGGGGGGTGGGGGGGGGACAGGGTCCTTTCATACCCCGGTCTCCCGGGCGCTACTGGGGGGAGGGGGGGACAGTGGCTACTTCACGCGCCAGTGGTTAAGGCTGGCTGCATTGCGGGGGACCTGCTGGCCTGGGGGATGCCTGGCCTGCTGCGTCCGGGGGTGGGGGATGGGGGGTGGTGGTGGGGGGGAAACGTGTTGGGGGCTTGGAGCTCGCGGCTCCTTCCCCGGCCCGAGCTACCACTCAGGAGGCACGAGGGCATGGGCAAGAGAGAGGTGGGTATGTGAGAATAATGAATGAGAGTGTGAAAGAGGAAATGTGGGAGGGAGGAACTTGGGCTGGAAGAGGGAGGAGATGTGGGTAAGTGGTTGGAGGAAAGGGGGGATGGAGGAAGGAGTGGCATGCTCGTGAGTGTCTATTAGGGATGGTCATGAGGGGCTGAAGGAAGGAAGGGCGGGAGTGTGATAGGTCAGAGGGATGGGCGGGGCTGGACATGTAAGGGGGGACTGTATGGGGTATTGGGGGTATAGGGAGGTGGGGGCGTATGTGTGGGGGGTGGGGAGGGGTTGGTGCAGTTATGTGGGGGGAGTGCATGTGTGTGTTAGAGGGTATGAGGAGGTGGGGGTAGGTGTGGACGGTAGAGGGAGGAGAGTGTTGGGGGTGGAGAGAGGAGTGAGTGTGGGTATGTAAGGTCGGAGAGCGGAGTGGGTGGGTGTATGTGTGTGTGGGGGGGGGTACACGGAGGTGTTGGGTAGGGCTGGGCGGTGTGGGCGGAGGTTCGTATCTCGGTATTCGTGCCGGGCATCTTGGTGTCGGTGTGGTGCGGTGTGGCTGCGGGTTGGTTGGGGGCCGGGCGCTTTGGTGGGGGGTGCGGTTTTGTTTGTGGCTTCCGGGGCTTTTTGTGCGGGGCGGGCGCAGGGGGGATCTGTATCCTGTATGTGGTTGCTCTTGCGGTATTGATGTCTTGGGTGCCCGTGTCTCGATGTGGGGGCGGTGACGGTATATCTTTCAGCCCTAGTGTTGGGGTAGGTGTGTGGGGAGTGTGTGTGCGAGCGTGGTGGCGGGGTAGGGGGTGGTAGAGGTGGTGGCGCCCTGGTGTCAGGTGTATGGGGCAGGGACTTTGGGGTGGGGGCTGGCCTGCCCTGGGGGGGCGTCGTCTGGGGGGGTCCGGTCCTCCTGGGTTTCGGTTGGGCTGCCCGGGTCCGGGGGGGGGGGGTGGCTGCTCCTGGGCGCTTGGGCCCTGGGCCCGGCGCTGTCTCCGCTCCGGGGGACGCCCAGCGCCCGGTGGGGTCGGCAGCTGCTGGTCTTGGTCCGCTGGGGCCTGGGCCTCCAGACTGCAGGGGGCTCCGGCTGGGGCCGCCTTTTGCCGCCCTTCGGGGGATGCATGTCCGCTCTTTGGGGGGGGGTAGCTGGGATCTGGGCCTCTGGGTGGCTGCTGGGGGCCTGGGTCGTGAGCCTTGCGGGCTTCCTCCTCCTTGCAGAGACGAGGCTGCATCTGCATGACTGTATCACCACGGAGCACCCTTTATTATGCATGTTGACACTGTGACACTGCTTCCCATTGCGATGACTAGGTTGTACCTCTGCTCTACTTCCCATTGCGATGACTAGGTTGTACCTCTTCTCTACTTCCCATTGCGATGACTAGGTTGTACCTCTTCTATACTTCCCATTGCGCTGACTAGGTTGTACCTCTTCTCTGCGTAGTTCTGCGTGTGTTTGTGTGTGTTTGTATGATCTGAGGATATTTAAGCCACCTGCAGGTCCTCCTGTAGGGGATTGCTTGTTTTGTTTTCCAACAGAGACCTTGGTTGTTTAGGGATCGCGGTACAGATGTACCAGTGAACTGTGTAAGTGGATTCATGTTTTCTCTCTTCTCTCTCTTCCTCTTCCTTACTCCTCTCTCTCTGTTTCACTTTCTATCATTACCTCGGTTAACTTTCATTTCTCCCTTGTCAGGCCCAGCAGTATGAAATGGAATGGTGTAATAGACAAATGTTTAAATAAAGAAATAAAATGAATAAACATGATATCAAGTGGAGCCTTATATTCATAAAGCTCCGCTTGATAAAGCAAAACTGTTCAACAGAATAAAGCAATCAGATTTCCATTCTGCTTGCTTCGATGCTGGACAGGACAAGTAGAAAAAAAAAACAAAGAAAAAAAAAAAAAAAAAACACCGACTTTGCAACATAAATATAAATGTTCACAACAGAAATAAACATGTTTACAGCCTGGTTCAAAAAATCATTTTAGGTTTAATAGGTCAAGTTTACCTTCATGTCAACTGTGAGGGGGGGGTGAAATTTTTTTTTTAACTCAAACGTTTAAATGTTATTCAATCTTAAAATTACACATAATTAAAGGCGTGTCCTTTTGATTGACATGTGGCAGACCAGAAGCCAGCCTGCTGACTGGTGGCTCCTAGTTAGCTCCTTGTTTGCTCTCAGTTTGTAGCAGAGTAGCACAACGGAGGCTAATCAGCCTCTGTTAGTTTCGAGTTAGCTCGGTTAGCGTTTAGCTCAGCGTACGTCAGCTGTCAATTATTTGCCCCACGGCTCGGACCGGCCTTGCCTTTGCCCATTTTAGTATTTTCCAGGAGTGACGACACACACGACAAGATGGCGATGGTGGAACATGCCCAACTGGCTTCACTTTTAGCTCTTCAGAAACCAACGGGTCACGTGAGCAGAGGGTTCGCCCCTCTCTCTGATTTTATTCAAGAATATGAACTGTCCTTTCTGTTGTGACTTCAAAGCTACTGACCTTAAAATAAGTGCTGTTGATGGTGGTGACCACCACCTGAACCTCCTCCTTCAGCTGACCTCCCATGCTTTTGCGGAGAGCCAAAGACGGGATGCGAACCCTGTGATTGGGTGTAAGGTTTGCTTCAGCCTATAAACCATCAGGACAAGTAAAACATGAATATGAAGTATTAGAGTAATTATTTCATACAATTAAAAACTAATAACGCTGACTTTGATGATGATTTTCTCAGAAAGAATAATGAAAACTGCACAGTCTCTGAACTGTACGGGTTCATGGCCTGGGAAGACTTCTCATTATGTAGTAAGGATGTTAATTAACTTTGAGCACTCAAATCCCCCAAAAAACTAACATCTACAGAATTTGTATTTATTGATTGATTCAATCCAGCTTTATTTGTATACCGCCAGTTTACAACAATGTCATCTCAGGGCACTTCACAGTAGGGATAGGCAAACCAATAGCCTGAAGTCAATACTTTGATAACAGCAAGATGAAATATCGCATTCCATACTTTTTTGAGTGTCAACATACCACTGCACAGACACAAAACATGCAGTTTGTTTCCACTTCTGACAGTTTTTGCAAAACTGAATTATGTGCAAAACCAGCCAGATTCTAGCTTTTGTGTCACATGATGGTGGTAGCCAGATATCAGATCAGATATCATGATGAAGCTGTTAGTGATGATGATGTTTTGTTATTTTTCAGTGATTTAATGCAGGTTATTGTTGCACATTATGTTTTGGAAAATTTATAATATTAATACTACATTTTATTGTTGAACAATTTCCACTGAATAAATTCAAACAATCTTAATCTGTACTTAAGTTGACAAGCACGCACACTCACACCTAGTGACAATTTAGGGTGATCAATTAACCTAACAAGTAACCTAACCGCCCAACATGTCTTTGGGCGGTGGGAGTTAGCCGGAGTACCTGGAGAGAACCCATGCAAACACTGGGAGAACATGCAAACTCCACACAGGAAGACCACTGTTGGAATTGCTTGAACCCCCTCCCCAGCTGGGATTTGAACTAGTGACCTTATTACTGTGAGGCTGTGGTACTAACCACCATGCCACCGTGCAGCCCTTGGTATGATCGTGATTTGCTTTTAAAGACACACAACGGAACTTTTAAACCTTAAAAATCTGCGTTTCTGACTCGTTTTGATGACACACCAACATTATGCGCATTTTTAAAGGCGTCACTGCCCAGAGGCGTCCCGAGGCTCAGAAACAGCAGTATGTAAGTTTCCCATCCGGGACGTGGCTGTGACATCGCAGACGACTATTGGTTTCAGCACTGCGTCACTTACTAGCAAACGTATATGAACCAAATATGAACACCGCGGCTGTTTTAAACGGGCATCACGTCGGATTTGGTAAAGAAACGCAAGGGACCATTACCAGAGGAAAAGAGAGAGAGGAAGGGACAGAACAAGAGTCAAGATAAGACTGTCTTTTTCTGGCTGGAGTGAATCACAGTGAAGGTATGATACAAGATGGATGCTAGTTTAGCCGCTGGTAGGTGGCGTCACTGAGAAAACTGCTAAAAGTTCCATTGTGTGTCTTTAAGGGACAACTAGTATCGGTATTGATGGAAAAGTCTGATAAACTGCTACTAGTATCGCCCATTCCTACTTCACAGACATCAATTCGAGCAAATCATAATAGCCTAGCTAGGGAATGTTGATTCATCACATCAGTCAGTCAAATTCAAATTAATATGCAAACTTATTTTCAAGATAACTGACAGTAAAATGCATCCTTACCTCTAGTGATGAGTTCACCCACTGTCGAAAGAAGCCTGCTCTACGACTTCTCTGCACACAGGTTGTGATTTTGTCCTCATAACACCTACCAACAAATGTTAAAACATTTACGGCAATCCAAACATAAACTACAAAAACTCAAATCTTACCAAGTTCATTTTTCTAATTTCTAGTCAAAATATCTCATCACACTCAATATAAGACATAATTTTATTTTTATTATATACTTTATTTATCCCAATTAGCGAGCCAATTGGGAAATTCATTCTCTGCATTTTCACCCATCTCAGGTTGAACCTGACAGCAGTGGGCTGCTATTTAAAGCACCTGGGGAGCAGTTGGTGGGGGTTAAGGACCTTGCTCAGGGGTCCACAGTGGTTCACGTGAGTGCTGTGTCGGGAACTCGAACCCAGGTCTGCCACGCCAAAGCCCGTGATATTAACCACTACGCTACCCACTCCAAAAATCACCTAATGAGAAACATTTCACCCAGATTAAGAACTTCATTTAAGAATGCATCTCATTTCAAGACATCAAGAAAATTTCACTAGTTCTGTTGGCCATTTTTTTTTTTGCATGTTACGGGCAAAATATTTTTTTAAATCTTATTTTAAGAGTGCCCAAGTTTGTTTGTTCATTTGTTTGTTTGTTTTTTTGCTTTTAATGAGCACTGGAAATTAGAAAAACGTACTTGGTAAGATTTGAGTTTTTGTAGTGAGAGCTACAACCATTAAAAGAGCTGCCTTATACCTGTTAAAATAAACTTTCATCTAATTCACCCAACAGTGTATCAAGCTAATGACTAATGCACCTACACATTAATGACTGAAGAATGTCTGACAGCCTAAGTTATTTCTAAACACTGCAGTGTGTTGCTTCCTCAGAGTTTTGTAATCTGGAAATAACCGCAGTTTTCAACTGAACGCGCTGAACGAGCTGAAGTTAGTGTGATATCACAATTATTCAAAATGTTGTCAAGGCGTTCATCATCATACCTGTGACCACGTGCTTACATTAATGTTTAACAGTTAAGCATTGCCTCAGTGAGCTAGTTACCTGGTCCAGGTTGGAGGATCTTTTAGACACTCAGGGATGACGTTTTCACACCTGCCTGCAAAATTCAAATACAGAGTGCGACAGACTAAATTAGGCTGAACAGTAAAAACCAGACAGCTCAGAGGCAGCGTGTCTGATTAAGAGAAACATGAGAGGTAAGTTTTTCTCTGCAACTGTTCCATCCTCATTTACTGTAGAGGGAGAGAAAGAAATTTAAGGTCTACCATTTGAAAACAGAGTCCCGAATGATCTGATTTATCTCAATTTTTTGCTCATAACCCCACAAACACACATCCTTTAACACATAAAGTATAACTCACCCTGAGCTTGAGATGTAGAAAAGCAGCCAAGTGTAAGTATGAGAATAATCCACATCATGACTGCCCGTTCCTGATAGTCACAATAGCTGTTACAGCTTCATGTACAACATTGCTCTGCTTGGCTGAGGTTGGCTTGATGAGATGAGCTGTGAGTTTCACATCTTCTTCGATCACATGTTGGCAGAGCGGCAGTTGACAGCTCAGAGCTCAGATCAGGAAGTGATCCCACGAGCGGAGCAACAACAAACTTCCTTCTTTGCCTTCAGATTTATTCAGAATTTTAACTGTGAAGGGTAAACACCACAGTTTAGGCTCAAAGATTCATAACCCATCAGCCTCATGAAGCCATTTCAGATCTCTCAATTTATTTCAAAATGATCAAAGTGAAAAACTGCTTGATGAATTTACCTTTTCATGAAAAAATATTATAAAATTTTTCTGACTACATCTCTCACATTACATGCTGTCTGGAACAAAGAGGAAGTTTGTTTTCCTACACGTAAGAAAAAAATAAACTGTCATGTCATTCATGTCATGATCATCAAGAAACCTACTGACGCATCTGCAGAGGAAGCAAAACTTGACCCGACTCACACAGAATCTTAAAGGTGGTCAACATTACCACAAGCTTAAAGGAATAGTACACCCACAGAATGATGTGCGTTCATTTTCTACTCACCCTCAAGCTGAGCAAGACTTTGGAGCACTTTTTCAATATCAAATGCAGCTGGAGATCGGACAGGTTTTCATTTTCCCCCAACTTTCATACAGTGGAGTTCACCGGCAACTGAACCAGAAAGTTCCATAAAAGTCCACAAAAACTTGTCAATATTCCTCCATACTGCTCATCCAATGTAATCCAAGTGTCCTGAGTGAGTAGCGTCCATAATTTACTCCAAACGACATCATTTAGTATATTTTTATAGCTTATAAACAGAAGAGGTGTCAAAAATTGGGTAGAAGTAGAAAGTAGAAACCCTGTCCGGCAGTTTTTCCAACCAATCACTGAACCAGCTGGGTTTAATTAGCTCCTCTCCCGGGTAGATGAGCTCGTTAGTGAAACAGCTGTTCTAAATGTACTGGCAGATCCAAAATCATGGCAGGATTTGCACTTGAAAACTACTTTTACTTATACTTTTGACACCTCTGATAAACAGTACTACATGTAGCTGCCGCAAAGCGCGTCCATGACAGTTCACGACACTACAGTAGCCGCGGCAGACAAGATGGCGCATTCTCTTTTCCTTTCTTTGTTTTAAATCAATAGCCAACCCCTCTTGTGTTTGTTCTGGTTTGTCTGCAGCTCGTTCGCACTTAGCACAATGTAAACAGCAAATTTCTTCTTCCACGCTTGCACTATCGGCAGAGTAGGCGCTGAACACTATGGTTTCGGTAGTGTCGTGAACTCACGGCAGCTACATGTAATACTGTTTAAGCTATTAGAAAATACTAAATGATGTAATTTCGAGTAAATTATTGACGCTACCCACTCAGGACACTTGGATTACATTGGACGAGCGGTATGGAGGAATATTGACAAGTTTTTGTGGACTTTTATGGAACTTTTCGGCACTGGTGAACTCCATTATATGAAAGTTTGGGGAAAACGAAAACCTGTCCGATCTCCGGCTGCATTTGAGATATTGAAAAAGTGCTCCACAGTCTTGCTCAGCTTAAGGGTAAGTAGAAAATAAAGATGCATCATTCTGGGGGTGTACTATTCCTTTAAAGCAGAACTCAGTAACTTCAGCTCGGGGCTCCCCTAGTGGCGTCCTTTCACTGTCGTGTTCAACCCCCTTACACCCCCACAGCACACAGACGGCTTCTCTACCTGTCTTTCCTCTATTTTGATCCCTGGATATATTTCTAAGCGTTTACTAGCTTGTTGATGCTACTTTGCTGCGTTGGTAGCAGCACCACGTCTCCCTCTGCTCAAAGCAAAGACCTGTCTCTTCTGAAATGGGACGTTTTACCCGCGATTTGCGGGTAAATATGCTGTGGATTATATTTTTCTCTGGTGTTGGCAGGAAGCAGGTAAGAATACGAACTTTTATTTACTTTTTGCGGACATGACAAGTGATTATTGAGCCTGAAGCAGTGATGCTTCACCCGGCGCCCAGGCAGCGCAGCTACGTGAATCACTCTGGTCCAGCAAAGAGTTGGTTATGAGAGCCAGGAGCCGTGTTTAGGTGGTGTGAAGCTAAAGAAATGTTTTCTTCCAATTAGCGCTGGTAGTCTGGTTAAAATCAGAGCTGGAAGCAGCTCGGTAGATAGGGGACCTGAGTACCGTACAGCGGTTTCTGTTGTCACAAGTTCTGCTCGGGTCGGCGCAGGCAAAGTTGTATAGAGCTGCTCGCAGGCCCGAGG
>JALJCO010009061.1:0-15979 GCA_023101725.1 Atherinomorus stipes
CTGTGCAGCAGCACAGACAGAACCATGTTCATCCAGGACGGGCACGGATGAGCCGGCTCTGGCATCCACAGATGTGTGACATGTTTTTATGCTTAAAGCACTGGCTGCATGTCCAGCTGGTTAGGAGTTGGGGGGGGCCCACCAGAATTTTGCCTCATGGAGGGCTGAACCGGCTCTGAGTCTGCAGCTCCTGGACCTGACAGTCTCATCAGGACCAAACCCATCCTGCATGAAGGCCAGCTGAGTCTCCTGCACGCGTGGCGGGGCTGATCACTGCTGGGGAAGGAAATCTGTGCAGAATCTGTGTTTGCGGCAGCTCTGATTGGCGTGAAAGCCACAGACTCAGATGAAAGCCGCCTCAGAGGGCTGCGTGGGAACAAAGCTGTGCGGTGAGTCAGTGATGCTGCAGAGGAAGGAAACATGGGACAGATTCAGCTCAAACAGGAACCAGAGAAGATGTTAAATCAGCTGAAATCAGCTTCTGAGCCGCAGGAACCATCTTCCACCTTCAGGTTAACCCTGTTCCTTCCTCTGAGCGTGTTCGGTTCCGAGTGGACCTGACACGCGGGGGAAACCGAGACAATATGCTTATAAAATCATTGTTTCTAGTTTAAGAACGTGTGGAAATAAAGATCAGATGTGACGCTGCTTCCAAACTAAGTAAAGTTGGTTAACAGGGTGGACGTTGATCCTGAGGACATCCTTTCTAGTCCTCCTTAGTTCCACAGAAACATTCTACCAGACCTGTTGGACAATCTAAACCTTGTTCTGTGTTTGTGTCCAGCGTTTCCTCCAGAACCAGAACCAGGGGTCGTCTACTCTCTGCTGAAGTCAGCGTCGCACTTTCACACCAGTCCGACCAGTGGACGTCCAGCTGCCCTCTGACTGGACCTCCAGTCCTTCGGTCCAATGCCGTGTGTGTTCGGACCTTCATCGGAGAGGAAGCTGATGGACGGCTGCAGCCTCACTGCTCTGCTCCAGCAGCAGATACATCATCATGATCACGAGGAGGAAAGTTTTCAGACTCTCCACACCTGAGTTTTCACTTCTAGAGGACTTTTTTTACATCTTATCGGCTGTTTGGTTCTGTTGGTTCTTCTCTGAAGTGTTGCAGGGGAAGCTAGAAAGGGTTTTTGGTTCTGATCTGTGATTATTTGGTGGTAAAAGTAATAAGACTGACTCTTTTGTTAGTAAACATTGCAGACGTCTGCTCCAATAGCTTCAAACCGTTGCTGTGCATGATCTGAGCCAGCAGGTGGCAGCAGAGGGACGCTCAGTTTGTCCAACATCGCTGATCTGATGCAATCAGAAGTTTACCTACTTCTGTTTTAGCTGAAACATTTGCCAGTAAAGATTTACAACATATCAGTATATGGTCTGCTTGATCCTGGGGGGTCTCTGCAACCACGAGATGGATGTTAATAAATCTGGGGAAGTAGCAGGATAACAGGTGGAGTAAATGAAGATGTCACACATGAAAAAGTTCAGGCTGAATGGGTTATACACAACTCCACCGAACTCGTCTGTCTCTTGCATTCATTATTGGACAAAGTGATTAATCCAGGCGTGCCTTACATCAGTAACCACAATGACAATGGCTGCACATGCAGTGTTTGTCTTCCCTTACCAAAAAGTAGTATATGCCAGTATGCTTTAAGTATACTCATTTTAAACTTTAAATAAGACAGTATACTTTCAGCTTACTATTTATGTACTTATCAGAAATATACATAACAAAGTTTACTTGGCATTTACTAATAAATATACTAGAAGTTTAACATATTAAGCCTATACTTATATTTAAACTTTTGAACGATATTCTTTAATAGTAGTACATTCATAGTACATTTTCAAACATACTGGTTTGTTTGATACTAAGGGTTTAAATGTTACTGGACCATTTGGTGGAGTCAAATAAAACAATTGAATCTATTTTAACATGAATTTTGCAATATTTTTAACTCAGCATTAAAGGTGAAGTAGAAGTATATCAAGACAATTTTCAGTATATTTGAAAATGTATATTTAAACACTGAAAACTATAAGTGTATTATCAGTAAACCCACAGCAAACCTTAAAGGTTACTTTCTGTATACTTAAAGGTCTACTTTCTTAAACTAAAAGGGCAGTGAGACGTTTACTGCTAGAAAAACAAAGAGTGTACATAGAAGAATACTTTTAGTATACGTAAAGTGTACTTTGTAAGAGTAAAAGAAAGCTAAAAGTTTTAGTGCGCGTATGGTGGATTGGGTAACTGAGTGGTAATGTCGCAGGCTTTGGTGGAGAGGGCTGGAGTCCCCATCACGCCACTCAGGTGAGCAAGTGTCCTTTCTAAAAGTAAGCTTGAAGTTTAGTACAAGTACACTAACAGTATACCAAAAGATTACTTTAAGTATACTTAAAAGTATACTGTTAAATACTTAAATTGGGCCAATTTAGTCCCAAGAAGTACACTTGTTAGTATACTGGTAGTACACTGGTGGCAGTGAGCTTGGTAAATAAAAGTACACTTGGGGGATATATTTTAGTATACTTGAGTATACTTTTTTTAAACAATTTATTTATGAACATTTTTACCATATACAGTTAACAACTTCAACAGTAGCCGTGAAAGTTCACCCCCCTCTCCCCCCAAAACAAAAATAGACCCACTAGGCCAACTCTTGCCTTTACAATAATGCAAAGAAAAGAAAAAAAGAAAGAGGAAAAAGAAAGAATATATATATATATATATATATATATATATATATATATATAGGTATATATATATATATATACCTATATATATATAAAGGTAATAAACATACCTCACATGCATCATAACACACTTATAATGAAGTAAACAAAACTACACACATGCGCATGAACATGAACACATGTAAACGGTGACAAAGCAAACAATGAAAAATAAGGTAATGGATTAAAAAAAAACTTGGGACCCTGAGTAGGTAAAAAAAAGTACATCACACAGCAAGACACAAGCAACAAAGGACATGACATTTACAATGGAGTGGCACACCCACGCTTGTGGCACACCCACGCTTGTGGGTGCACCACGCTCAGCAACCACCGCCACACCAGCAATAGTCCTCAGCCAGTTACCTGTAAAACATTATTCAAATACCTTTTAAAATCAGCCCAACATTTATCAAAAAGATGAGGTTTCTTTTTCATATTGAACATGATTTTTTTTTAGAGGCCATGAATGAAGCTTAACCTTCCCTGAGCCAGATTGAGGCAGTGGGTGGGTTTTCACTTTTCCATAATATGGCGATGCATTTATTTCCAGCGATCAGGAATAACCTAATAAAGCACATTTTCCTCATCCCATTGATGGGAAGGGGCGGATTCCACCATGACCTCGATGCAGACTGCCCCCAGTGCTTCTTCTCTCAGTGAGACCCAGTTCGGCCCGTTAGATAGGATTCCTCCCCCACTTACTCATGAGGAAGTCTTTTCTAGACCCGTATTTCAGGGTCTATAGTTTTATTCATTTTTTTGGTACAAGCTCAAACAAAGAAGAAAGACTCTCAAGAAGAAGAGTCAAGTCAAAAGAACCACTTGGTCCAGACGTGAGGTGGGGCAGGGGGGGGTCACGGACGCCACAGGGATGTTCAGTCTTTGATCTTCTAGACTATCATGTCTGAAACACCACCAAAGTCCTAAACATGTGCAACCACAGCGGTCCCTCCTCGCTTCGTTTCTCACTGTTTAAACGGCTCAAAGATGTTCGTGTCAAATTTCTTTGCAGAGATCCTTGGAAGTGAAACTCTTCATCACTTTCAGAGCAGCTGAGTGTTTTTTCTGCAATGTGAAACCCCACATCACTGTTTACACCTGACCAATGTGCCCCACCGTCATCACACCCTTTACTAGTGTCTTCCATTTTCGGCTCAAAATATGAAATTTGCTTTATCTCAGAAGAACCTGAAGCTTTCCACTCACGGTTTTGTGGTAAATAAGCATTTGGGTCTGGATTATTGGTTAGTTCTGGTTCTCCACAGACCTCTTCATCACATTCTTCTTTAATCTGTTCAGCTGGGTTGTTGGTTGGAGCCTCTACCTCTGTTTTAACTTCAGTTTGGGTTTGATGAAGAAGGGATGAATATAAAGAAGGACAACATTCTTTTTCTTCATCTTCAGTCTTCACAGGAGCCATCATCATTGGTAAACTGGTGACACTCTCCACCAGACCATCATCAAATGTTCTCCATCCTGATTGGACCATAATTCCTCTGATTTCTCTTTTATGAGATGGGACTCGAGGTCCTGCTTGTCCAGACTGTGTTTATGGATAAATCCCTCTGTAATCATCAACAGCTGCTGCACATCTGCAGGGAACACTGAAATTGAAAAATAAAATTAGTTGGATTTTGAGACCATGTAGGAGGTATATTCACACCTCATCCCCTCAGAGCCTCTTTAAAGTCACATCTTGAAAATGTCTGCATGCACGATACCTCAGTCAATAAAAACAGCAGTGTTGTAACCAGGGCTGGGCGAATGGCCAAAAATGAAATCTTATTTTTAAAGAGGGGGTTTCATGTCATTATTAGGCAAATAATTCCCTTTTATGGCACAATCAAATAACTGTGTTACCTTCAGCTGTGTTGAAAATGCAGTATACATAAAAAACAACCTAAAGAAATGTGACATCACTCCATGTCTGTATCTGACACCTTCAAAATTCACCATGGTCCCTTTAAGAAGCCTCCTGCTGTTTCTGATACGCCCACTCCACTCATCACAACACTCTCATGCTCTGGTGGGGTGGAGCTTAGCAAGGAAGGGGGAGGAGCCTCGTGGTATTGGAGGTGCTCTGAGACAGCAGTCGTTCTAGCAGCCATGTTGGTTTCCACGGGAGATTCAGGGATTTCTCAAACATGCGTGAATGAGTCAAGTAACCCGCGGGACATGTTTTATGGGGAGGGAATGACATAATAGCATAATTTTAAAAAATCTCAAAAAAGTCAATTATGCATGTTACCCCATTTTAATTTTCATGTTGATAAAGTTTTCTCTTGTCTTTCCTTCAAATACAGTAGTATTCAAGACGGCTGCATTTTTTACATATAACAAGAACCAGGGCTGCATGATATTAAGAAAACATACAATATCCAATAACACTGTTAAGACTTACAATGACAACATGATTCACAATAAATAAAATACTTGGGAGTCTCTTTCAGACACTTTGTAGTTCGTAGCGTATTGGGATAACAAGAAACAGTTTTTTCCATTTAACATTGTTTTAATTGGAAGAACATTTGATTGGCCTTTGATACACACAACACAACAACATACAGCTGTGACCAGAACAAAATCCACTTCTTTAAAATGTGCAAACAAAGACAGGATTAGATCTTGTAGTTTAGGCCATCTTTGCCACAGGTTTATTGTGCTGGCTAATATGGTGAAGACGATAAATTTGCAATATATTGTGCAGCCCTAAAAAGGACTACCCTAGCTGCTTTAATCGATGGGAGAGCGTCTAGTAAACTGGGAATAAGTTTTCACTGGTTTCCCATGAAGAAACACCAGCAATCAGCCTGGATTTGTGCAGTCGGCCTTGCAACTTTTCAGCGTATATTTCATCTCAAGTTGGACATCTGATGACCGCAAAGACATGGACTCCTTTCCTGTGGGAATGAGGGGGAAGTTGCGAGACATGACTCGAGTAGGAAGCATTAATCGTGTGACTTTTACGTGGACAGCTTATCTAAACTGGACCAAGTTCTACTCAGGGTCCTGGCTTCTAGTGCAGACAGAACACAACCGAGTAATGTCCCCTTTCACTGTTTACATGTCAGAACTTTACTTTTAGATAAATGGATTATTCTACCCTATTTTGACCAGAAGGTACAGAAATGTCTTTCAGAAAGGAACACCCCCCAGTGACAATATTTGGACCCTTTTAAGTACAAACTGGTACTTCTATTTTTGAGTGTGTATAGTTGTATTTCATTAGTTGCTCATTAAAGCTCTTAGTGAAACTATCAAGCATTGCATGATAAATGAAAAGTATGGCAGTGAAGTTATTAGTCTATTGATGTTCATAACATTTTAGCTTAAATTGTACAGATAATAGAAAAATAAAACACTTGAAACTTCAAGAAATGACCTCACTATGCACATAAATAACAGAGTAGACGTAGACAGTTTTCAAAGGCTTACAGACTATTATTGCAAAGTGCAGTCCTCTTGAGACGTGTCTGAAACCGGTCTATCCACACTCTGTGGTTTGGATACTGTGCTACAAGTTGTCTCGTGAAATTCCAAGTTGGGCGGTTTGATGTCATTACCAGGTAGCTGCCATTCCAGTTGCACAACCTAAAAAACACAGATATCTAAAAAACAACTTTTTTGTGAGCACTCTACAAAGGGGTAATAAAAATGACACGGGGACAGCGGTGGATATTTTTGTGGATTATAAAACATAATATATAATCTTAAGAGTTTTTAAAAAAAAGAACAATCAGATCAAAATAAAATATTAATCAGTGTTGTGTAGTATATAATTTAAAAGGAAAGGAAATAACATGTCAGGGTTAAATTAGATGAGATGAATTTTTAATTTAGATGAGGGGTTGGGTTAAATGAATTAATGGGTTGGGTTGATTAGAAAATGACTGTATATTTGTCATTTTCTAAATCAAATCTTGGGAAAAATTTAAAAAATTATTTTTAAAAAAAAAAAAAATTCCAAGGGGGAGTTTTCTGCACCTGGGGAGGGGAAAGTTTTTCTAAGGCATATGAGATTGCAGAGTCAGAAGCAAATCACTGGTTATAGTAGTGAGTTCCCACTAAGCAACAGTCGTGATCCGTCTCGCTGTGACTAATTTGAACAGTAATAGTAAACATACTTGTTTCAAAGATAGGATAACCATCAAAAAAGGTAAAATTCCTGCTAAATTTCCATTTCCCATGAGGATAATTAATATAATAGGTTAAATAGTTAGTCCATTCCCATATAAAAAAAGCCAACCCAACACATGGGGTAAAAAAAATAATACAACCCAATAAAAAGAAAGATCAACGCAATGGATGAAAAAAAAAAAAAGACACCAAAATGGGTCAAAAATCCACATGCCTGTATCAGTGCCAAGATATAATAGCCGACTTCCTGGTAACCTGGGGCCCCACACAGCCTGCGTGATCTACATGTATCTACGGGGGGTGCTGTTCATAACACGTTCCATTATGTCACCAATCGTTCTGGAATGTGACGGTTGTTTCACATCAATTTCAGTAAGTGAAACATGACTGAACTGCCCATTTTGGGCAATCTTTTCTACCTTGTACCCAAGATGGAATAATGAAAAACGTTAACAACTTTTTCACAAAATGTAATTTATTCTCAATTATTCCTCCTGCTTTTACCCAATTGTCAGCTGATCAAGATATGTGTGAAACATTGAAAAGCTCTACTAAGCTGCCATTCCTTTGCAAAGTCCTGCCTTTCTGAGAAAGTAAGAATAGTCGTGAAATGAATGGAAGTAGAAAGCATCCCCAGGTCAGCTGTCTGGGAGAAGAAACACGTGACAATTACCAGGCCCGTGATGATATGGCCTTTTTTGGAACAGTGGCAGTGTAGCTATGGCTGAAGGGTTAGTATGTGTGACTCTCATCTGGGAGTTTATAGATCGAATCCTGCTTGAGTGTTCATTTATTCTGCCACACATACAGTGGGTATGGAAAGTATTCAGACTCCTTTAAACTTTTACTCTCTGTTTCATTGCAGCCATCTGTCAAAATAAAAGACAGTTCATTTTATTTCTCAATGTACACTCAGCACCCCATCTTGACAGAAAAAAAACAGAAATGTAGAAATATTTGCAAATTTATTAAAGAAAAAACTGAAATATGACATGGTCATAAGTATTCAGGACTTTGCTCAGTACTGAGTAGAAGTACTTCTGAGCTGGTACAGTCATGAGTCTTCTTGGGAATGATGCAACAAGTGTTCCACACCTGGATTTGGGATCTTCTGGTTCTTCTTGCAGATCCTCTCCAGTTCTGTCAGGTTGGATGGTGAACGGGGGTGTTCAGCCATTTTCAGGTCTCTCAGAGATGCTCAGTAGGGTGTAAGTCAGGGTTCTGGCTGGGCCGGTCCAGAATGGTCCAGAGTGGTTCTGATCCACTCCTTTGTTATTTCAGCTGTGTGTGAGGGTCATTGTCTTGTTGGAAGGTGAACCTTCGGCCCAGTCTGAGCTCTGAACTCTGGAAGAGCTTTTCTTCCAGGATCTCTGTACTTGGCCGCATTCATCTTTCCTTCAACTGCAACCAGTCGTCCTGTCCCTGCAGCTGAAAAACACCCCCATAGCATGATGCTGCCACCACCATGTTTCACTGTTGGGATTGTATTGGGCAGGTAATGAGCAGTGCCTGGTTTTCTCCACAAAACCGCTTGGAATTAATGCCAAAAAGTTCAATCAAAGCCCCTGTATGCTCCAAAAGTGCTGCTCTGTGACACAAAAAGGTGGAATTTATGAACAGGAAAGTTATATGCCAAAAAAAATTAAAAAATTAAAAAAAATAAATTAATAAATTTTAAAAAAAGAAAAAAAAGTTATATGCCACAAAACTATGCTGTTGCGTATCTGTGCATATTTTTCAGTGGTTATACGCGGCAATGAAGGACCTTTTCTGGCGAGTATATGGCATATACAGTACCCGCATATCACGTAAACTACACCACTGGTTTTCCCTTTGTGACTGCTTTAAGGGCGTCCCACAGAATAACAGGTGTGATGTCTGTATTATCAATTTTCTTTTGGTAAAAAGACTTCCATAGTGACTTCTTGATTCTTTAGTATTCTGACATTCTGGCATCACCAACCTGACACAGAAACAGATGCAGCGTGAGTATGAATACAGTTTTTTTTTTTATGAATACAGTTTAAGAAGAAAACAGCATCACACTACGAGCAACAAGTTTCCCTGAATATTCTTTCACGCAAGACCCGAATTCAGTTAATAGTTATTACTAAAGATATATTACATTAGTTCTGCTTGTCAAATCTGTCTGTGTCTGACCGAGAGCGGTCCAGAAACAGTGATGAAGGCCTTATTGCAAGCCTGAGCCAATGTGTGCAGCCGAACACGCGTGCACACAAAGGGAAGAATTATTAACTGGAATCATCACAAACATTAGCTTCCCTCAGAGATAAAAGACACGAACATGATGAGACGTAGTAACGTGTTCCTTCATGGTGGCTGTAAGCAGTTATAACCATGCAGACATGAAGCTCCTCCTGAGGAGGAGACGGAGCTGCAGGGGAGATTTTCTGGTAGCTTGATTGGCACATTTCTGCAGAAATGAAATCATCCACAAGGTTTTCAGTGGGGAGGACAAAAACAGGTGTTATCCTTTGTACACCAGGTACAGAGCAGTTTTAATGCGAACTGGACACGATGCCGTAGGTTTGTTGTCATAGATCTCGGAGAGAAGAACTTGGACAGTGTAGTTCAGAGGAGGACGGTAATTGGTTGAAAGTCAAAGGCGTAATATGCTGTACTAGGAGTAAATATGCCAAAACTGCCAATCAGCCCATTTGTGAATGCTAATTTCACTGTGTAGGCAGACACACCCAGGGAAAAAAGGAAACACTAATCTATAATTTAATCCCTTAGGGGACATAGGCAAGCTGGGGAAACTAAAACATATGATAAAAAATCTCAAAAAATGTAAATTTCATGCCAGGAACACTAATAAAAACTAGTCTAATGACTCATTTTTAGAAGACACTTATACCAGTGCCCCCACAAGTGAGATGTGCAACATGTGTCACTGTACATAATATTCACCAGTGACACAACAGAGTCATTTAACTGACAGATGAACCTGTGCATAAGATTTCTCAGAACCGCTTGCAGAGTGTTCACTCCAACACCCACAAACAACTCATTTCCACAATTCCACAGTTTTTGTCTCTGTACCATTATTTAGTAACTTTATGTGATAAACTAACAGTCTCGGCAAATCTTGCTGTGTAGTCTTATTGATGAACAAGCTACCACATGCAGATTTGAGGGGGAAAAAAATTACAGTGTGCTTGGTCAGTAAATGCTAATTCACACTGGTTCTGTGTGTGCTGCGGCCACTGGAACTGAAACAGTTGTTTAAGTAAATGTTTTAGCTCACATCAGTGTGCCAGAATTGTCTCGTCACTCTCTGGTAAATATATGCATCGGGCCTTTTTTGATAGAGCACACTTCCAGAACACGTCAAGTTATCAGCAATTCAGATAGGGCCAGACAGGAAATCGGACACGATAGCAGTTGATTTATGTGTTTAGCACATCATAGTAACAATTGGAGATATGAAATATAAAAAAAAACAGCAAAAAATAAAGTAAGACTTGAAAATATGCAAAAATACAAATAACGTGCAAGGAAGAGGTAGAAGTCAAATAGGCTTATAAACGCACCCTTTGCAGTAAAAAAGAAAACTATACAATTACATCAAAAAAATTTCAAACTGTTAACGCAAGATTGTACAAGATTTACAATAGCTGCACAATGCATTTTTTCTTGTCCACTTCCTGTATTTGGTCCTCTTGAACCAGACCCATGTTTGTCGGCAGACTAATGGGCCTTTACCACTGCACATTTTCGTAACCCTTCCACACATCACGGCACGCTTTGGGAAAACCTGCTACGATCCGTCACAATTTTTCGCACCTGTTTCAGAGCTAGCTCTAACCGTGCTGAACCTACACAAAATGTGACGCGACTGACAGCTGTCCACTGACTGGTCAAAGGAAATTGTCAACATACGTGTTTCGCCCAACCTCTTCTTAAAATATCTGGTTCTCTTTTCAGTGACTAGAAGGCGCAGAGAAAACAACGGCAGTAACACCTCGATATCATCCAATGCCTCCATTAATGTTTTTACTTTACTGACCACTACATGGCACAGCAGTCACATCACAGCACCCTTCCCAAAGGGAAGTGTTCCTTCAGTACATGCCATTAAGTATACTCAAGTATAGTAAAGTATATCCCCCAAGTATTCTTTTATTTACAAAGTACACTGATACCAATGTACTAGCAGTATACTAACAAGTATACTTCTTGGGACTAAATTGGCCCACTTAAAGTATTTAAAAGTACACTTTTAAGTATACTGAAAGTAATCTTCTAGGTATACTGTTAGCTTGAAGTTTTAGTATGAGTAAACTTACTTTTACTTCTAGAGAGAACACTTTTAAGTATACTAAAGTACATTTTTAAGTAGACTTAAAGTAATATATATGATATAAACCGGGGGTTTTCAAAGTGTGAGAGAGATGGCCCCTAAATCTTACAAGATAGTCTATAAAAACATGAAAGAATGTACATCTTGCAGTATGCCACAAAGAAACCAGTTTGTGTGAAACTGTACTATGAATGTACTACTATTAAAGCATATTGTTCAAAAGTTTAAATAAGTATAGGCTAAATATACTTAAACTTCTAGATTATTTATGAGTAAATGCCAAGTATATTTCTGATAAGTACATAAACAGTAAACTGAAAGTATACTGTCTGATTTAAAGTTTAAAATTAGTATACTTAAAGCATATTTGCATGTTCTAGTTTTTGGTAAGGGCAGTCTCGACCGCGCCTACTCCACCCACTTTCAGGTGGTAGGCTACTACTTCTACTGTGTGGAAACAAAAACCGTCCTGGTGGTCTTTAGTGTGTGGTGCTGTACTGTGCTGTACCGTGCCCTGTGCAGCTGCAACGGAAAAGGCCCACAAGTCCCCTTGTTTGATCTAATTAAGAGTGTTTGCATATTCACAATTCCCCAACTGAGGCAGACTTTCTGAGCAAATGGACTTGGATTTCAATCAGAAAGGCTGATGTGAATGTGCAAGGCTGAGCTGCATGTCTTGAGGTTTAGTTAGATGACGGTGTGTTTGTGTCTGACTTTTTCAAATGACTTACTTTCTTGCTTTTTGGGGAAAACAAATCAACATTTTTCCATATGCACTTCATAGCATAAACAACAGCAATGGGACTTGAAATTACATCCATATGCACCCCACACCCACATCAAACCCCATAGGCCAAATCTTGCCAATAACAAAGCAAAAGAAAGAGGAAAGAAAAAAGAAGCAATACACTCACATATCCTACATATACATATTCAAACACACACACCTACATAGGGTACATGTATACACCCACATAAATATATGGGGAGCTATAAATAATATCACATCAAAATATTTACCACAAACCTCACAGGGAAATGGTCTTACTCCTGTGTAGACCTGTGTTCATCTAAGCTTTTCTTTTAACTGAATTGATGTCCTTATTTATTACAACTGAATGGTTTCTCTCCTGTGTGGATTCTCCTGTGTTTGCTTAACTTTGTGTTTAGACTAAATCTTTGTCCACATTCATCACAGCTGAATGGTTTCTCTCCTGTGTGGATTCTCATGTGTTCGTTTAAGTGCATCTTACGCCTAAATCTTTTTCCACATTCATCACAGCTGAATGGTCTCTCTCCTGTATGGATTCTCAGGTGTTCATTTAATTGTGTTTTACGACTAAATTTAATTCCACATTTATCACAGCTGAATGGTTTCTCTCCAGTGTGGATTCTCCTGTGTTTGTTTAAGCTTCCCTTTACACTAAATTCATGTCCACATTCATTACAGCAAAATGGTTTCTCTCCTGTGTGGATTCTCCTGTGTTCGTTTAAGTAAATCTTACGCCTAAATTTTTTTCCACATGCATCACAGCCGAATGGTTTCTCTCCTGTATGGATTCTCATGTGATCAATTAATTGTGATTTACGACTAAATTTAATTCCACATTCATCACAGCTGAATGGTTTCTCTCCAGTGTGGATTCTCCTGTGTTTGTTTAAGCCTCCCTTTACTCTAAATCCACGTCCACATTCATCACAGCAAAATGGTTTCGCTCCTGTGTGGATTCTCGCATGTTCGCTTAAGTTCATCTTACGCCTAAATTTTTTTCCACATTCATCACAGCTGAATGGTCTCTCTCCTGTATGGATTCTCATGTGATCAATTAATAGTGTTTTACGACTAAATTTAATTCCACATTTATCACAGCTGAATGGTTTCTCTCCTGTGTGGATTCTCATGTGTCTGTCTAAGCCTCCCTTTACACTAAATCCACGACCACATTCATCACAGCAGAATGGTTTCTCTCCAGTGTGGATTCTTGTGTGTCTGTTTAAGCTTCCCTTGTGACTAAATCCATGTCCACATTCATCACAACGAAATGGTTTCTCTTCAGTGTGGATATTCATGTGTCTGCGTAACCGTTCCTTATCATAAAATCTTTGTCCACATTTATCACAGCTGAATGGTTTCTCTCCTGTATGGATTCTCTTGTGATTGTGTAAACTTGTGTTTAGACTAAATCTTTGTCCACATTCATCACAGCAAAATGGTTTCTCTCCTGCGTGGCTTCTCATGTGTCTGCTTAAGCTTCCCTTTTGACTAAATCTATGTCCGCATTCATCACAGCTGTATGGTTTCTCTCCTGTGTGGATTCTCATGTGTTTGAGTAAATTTCTGTTTAGACTAAACCTTTGTCCACATTCATCACAGCTGAATGGTTTCTCTCCTGTATGGATTCTCATGTGATCGCTTAAATGTGTCTTACGCCTAAATTTATTTCCACATTCATCACAGCTATATGGTTTCTCTCCTGTATGGATTCTCATGTGTTCGCTCAATTGTGTTTTACGACTACATTTGTATCCACATCCATCACATCTGAATGGTTTCTCTCCTGTGTGGATTCTCATGTGGACTTTTAAGGTTCCCTTGTGATTAAATCTATGTCCACATTCATCACAGCTGAATGATTTCTCTCCTGTGTGGACTTTCATATGTGATATAAGATCTTTCTTATTACTACAAATTTTACTACAAACATCACAAATAACTGTTGTCCTCCCTGTGGAGATACCTTTCCTTGATTTCACATTTTGCTTCATTTTAAAACATTTCTTACTGTTCAAACAGCTGAAAGACCTTGTCAAATTTCTTTGGAGAGATCCTTGGCAGTGAAACTCTTCACTACCTTCAGAGCAGCTGACGGTTTTCTCTTCATTGTAAAACTCCAGATTACTGTTTACACCTAACCAATATGCCCCACTGTCATTGTAGCCTGGACCAGTGGCTTCCATTTCAAGTTTAAAATAAGAAAAAGATTTTATCTCAGAAGAATCTAAAATTTTGCTCTCACTGTTTTCTTGTAAATAACTGTTTGGGTCTGGATTACTGGTTAGTTCTGGTCCTCCACAGACCTCTTCATCAGATTCTTCTTTAATCTGTTCAGCTGGGTTGTTGGTTGGAGCCTCTACCTCTGTTTTAACTTCAGTTTGAGTTTCATGAAGGAGGGATGAATATAAAGGAGGACTACATTCTTTTTCCTCATCTTCAGTCTTCACAGGAGCCATCATCATTGGTAAACTTGTGACACTCTCCACCAGACCATCATCTGTTCTCCATCCTGATTGGGCCATAGTTCCTCTGATTCCTCTTTTATGAGATGAGACTCTAGGTCCTGCTTGTCCAACCTGTGTTTACGGAGAAGTCCCTCTGTAAAACACTGAAATGAAAAAGAAAGATGAAGTTGTATTTTGAGACCCTGCAGCAGAAATATTCCCACCTCATCCCCACAGAGCCTCTTCAGTTACATCTTTAAAATGCTTGCATGCACGATACCTCAGTCAATAAAAAGAGAGGTGATGGTAAGGCAGGTTATCTTATTCTTCCTAGATGTAGTTTTTTTTCCCAGATAAGTTTAGTTTCTAATTAGATCCTGGCAGCTATCAAAAATTTTGTATGATTGATTGATTCCTGTTTATTTAAGTGTCAAGCACTCGGTGGTGCCCAGCCCTCATGGGCTTATTAGACACTATCAAATAATATACAATACAATAGCCTCATGTAGGGCTGGACAATTAATCGAATTTTAATCGTGATTTCAATTTTGCCTTTTCACAATCACAAAAACACTGTAATCGAAGAAAAACAATTAATCCTGAAGTGAACAGATTGGTGGAATTATAGGAAGCAAACTGCAGGGAATATAGAACAGCAATGTATGTAGACTTAGTATTCATTTTTTATTGCTATTATTATATTGAATAGTATTCTTATCTTACTCCTTTACTTGTTTCTAATTTATTTTCAGTTTAATTGTTTTTTAAAGTCATATTTCCAGTTGAGTTATGTGGTTCAATAGACACTTTTTATAAGATCAATGAATAATCGTGTATATTAATCATGATTTCAATATCAGTCAAAATAATCGTGATTATAATTTTTTCCATAATCGTCCAGCCCTAGCCTCATGGCAAAATACAGAACAAAGCATGACATCATAAAACCTATGAAAATTTGGGCACATAAAGAGAAAATAGTTCATCATATGGGATACAAAATACTTTGCCGCAGACACCAGGAATTTTCCAAATTTTGCCAGGGCAAAGTAACAAGTAATCTTTGTCTGACAGAGTGTATATCACATTGCAGGTTATTTCTAAGCATTACATGCATGTCAGAAGCTGACAAAACTACTGAAACCTCTCTAAACCAAGGCTGAAGATTTGCTCTGTCCCAGTTAAAAATTTTCCTAGTTTGCCTTTCCCCTGGCAGACTGACAAGACGGTTCCACAATCGCACCATTTCACATCTTTGTTTTATTATGTATGGATCCCATCCTGCATCCCCTTCAATTGCCACCTTTGCTGTATATTTATGCACACCAAAAAAACACCTCCTCGTAGCCCCAGACTCCTGCAGCATAAAATAAAAATGAATCAACTGAAGATTTATAAAGTTGTGTAACATAAAAAAGCCAAGCTCCGTACATGACTTCATTTTACTCAACACAGAACCTAAAGCTCTTCCAGCAGACTGCTAGAATTTTCCTTCCCTCTGAAAACTTCATATTTTCATCAAAAACAAAACCAAGGTATTTATACTGACTAGAGTACTTT
>JALJCO010009062.1:0-80703 GCA_023101725.1 Atherinomorus stipes
GATACTACCATATATCAGATACTAGCAGGTATTAGATACTACCATACCATCAGATACTAGCTAGGTATTAACTGATACCAATATATGCAGATACTGTGAGGTATTAGATACTACCATACATCAGATACTAGCAGGTATTAGATACTACCATATATCAGATACTCAGCCAGAGGTATTCAGATATCTGGCTACCATATATCAGATACTAGCAGGTATTAGATACTACCATATATCAGATACTAGCAGGTATTAGATACTACCATATATCAGATACTAGCAGGTATTAGATACTACCATATATCAGATACCAGCAGGTATTAGATACTACCATATATCAGATACTAGCAGGTATTAGATACTACCATATATCAGATACTAGCAGGTATTAGATACTACCATACATCAGATACTAGCAGGTATTAGATACTACCATATATCAGATACTAGCAGGTATTAGATACTACCATAACTATCAGATACTAGCAGGTATACAGATACTACCATACATCAGATACTACCAGGTATATAAATACTACCATACATCAGATACTAGCAGGTATTAGATACTACCATACATCAGATACTAGCAGGTATTAGATACTACCATACATCAGATACTAGCAGGTATCTAGATACTACCATATATCAGATACTAGCAGGTATTAGATACTACCATATATCAGATACTAGCAGGTAATAAATACTACCATACATTAGATACTAGCAGGTATTAGATACTAGCATATATCAGATACTAGCAGGTAATAAATACTACCATACATCAGATACTAGCAGGTATTAGATACTACCATATATCAGATACTAGCAGGTATTAGATACTATATACCATCAGATACTAGCAGGTATTAGAATCTACCATATATCAGATACTAGCAGGTATTAAATACTACCATATATCAGATACTAGCAGACATATTATCAGCAGCTTCAAAGTAAGTCAGTCTGTAGCAGCAGCAGCTGCACCATAGTCACATGACTGAAAGGAATGCTGGGAAATGAAGTTTCTCTCCAGGGTACACAGGGACTTTTAGACATGCTGGACTGATGCTAATGGAACAAGAGCTCTTGAGATTTCTTGCGTCGTGACAAAGTAGATTTTTTTTGTAAAATCTCACAAGATTAATTTTTTTAATTTCGATGTAAAACCAATACCGATATTTTCTGATATCATATTTTAATTCTTATTTTATCGGATATCCCCAACATATACAATATATTTGGGATATAGGCCTATATCCCCTTAAACCTGAACGGAGACCGCCCCCCCCCCCCCATTCATCCTTCATCCTATGTGCTTAAAACAAAAAATCTTCTTCTTTTAAAAATTTTTTACTTATTTAAAACTTTAAAACTACAGTTCTTTTTTGTGTGTTTTGAGAGAGCTGTCACGCGTATGAAACCAATATCCCCTGTTTTTGGGTATTGTTTTTTTTTTCTCAGGAGGAAGAAAATCCAGAGGTGGTTCTAGGATATAAAGCACGTATTTTATATAGTTTTGTTTGTCATTACTGTCATTAAATCTGACTTGTTATACATAAACACAAGTTGAGGTAATTTTTCTAATTTTGCACAAGGAATGAATATTACATCATTTATTTTTCAGCTTTAATATCAGTATCAATATCGGTTATAAGCCACATGAGTTTTAAAATATCGGCGTATCGGATATCGGCCAAAATTCCAAATATTTGCATCCCATACATATATATATATATATATATATATATATACATATATGTATATATATGTATATACATATATATATATATATATATATATATATATATATATATATATAGACCACCTTTCAAAAAATAATGGTTATGCAATCAAGTACCAACTGTGGTGTGAATCATGTGACTAAAAGAGACAGAGAGGAAATCTAGAATACCTAAAAGCTGTATTTGGCAGTATAATGCCATCGATATTGATGTGAGAACTTAATAACCAAAATCACATATCAAAAAAAGCATGAAAATGGAAGATATCAGTTCTTAAAATAAACTCTTATGAGCTATTTTTGTTGCTAGCATTATATTTGTCCAGACAAATGTACTTTTAGTAGTACCAGGCATTAAAATGAACAAAAAATATGAGAAAACAAGGGTGGTTTCTTCATTTTTTCCATGACTGTATATGAGTAAAAAAATAATTATAATTAAATATATGTAGATATATATTTATTATGTTATTATATAAAAATTAATAAATAGAATTTTATCATTAAGCTAAAGTTTTTCCAGCAGTGTGGTTTATAGCTGTAGCGTTGAGTTATGATATAAGCAGAAGCAGAAAAGATTTACAGTCAGGATGTAAAATATGGCCTCAGATTAAACTGCAACTGTCAGTAATCTCCTTAAGGATGTTGTAAACTGGAGAGACTGCCTAAGAAATAAGAAAAGCAAAGTCATGCATTTAGCTGTCATGTGTTATCTCAGCTTAAAGGAGTTTTCTCTCGGCATTTTATTTAAATCTAAACACTTTTATTTCTCCAAAGCAATGCATTTTCATTCAAGAGAAGGAGGGAAAAGAGGTTGATGCCCAGTGACTGAAGAGAAAGAATAAAAGTCTTGAGTAGTTTGCACATAAACTTGCAGTTGGAACTGTCATGTTCTCCGCATCATTTATGTGGTTGTGTTCATTTGCAGCATCTTTCATGCTGAAACCAGCGTAACACGCCGCGTGCTCCAGCGTCTGTGGAAGTAAAGCAGATGTAAAGAAACACATAATGGAATTAGTGAGCTTTTCTGCAGCATTTAAGCTCGGAACAGTAAACTCCAGCATCATCCGTTCACAAACATCTGTGTGTCACAGTCTTTGCATCATCAGGTTAAAACGCGTTTTGCTTTCATGATGAAAGGAAAAGTTACAGGGATGTATCGGGGTGCAGAGATAAAGACGATGATGACATCAAACAGAGAGAAGTTTGGAAGTTATAACAAGTCCAAGTTATCTAAGAAATAAAAATAACATTTCAAAACTATGATACTTTTACTAACACGTAGAAAAGCAGAATTAACATCAGTTCAGTGCTACAAAGGAACTAAATGCACTTAAATTCAAAGATCTTGTAGACCTTAAAACAGCGCAACTCATGTACAGCGTTACCCATGAGAAAGTTCCTGACAGTATCCGGGGGTTGTTTCAGGTGAGGGAAAGTAATTACGGCCTGCGGGGATTATGGATATTTAAAAAACAAGCAGTGAGAACAAACTTGAAACTTCACAGCCCGACAGTTTGTGGAGTTCATTTATGGAATAATTTGAGCAATTCAATGAAATCCCGTTTAACAGTTAATAAGTTTAAGAAACTGTTCAGAAATGATAAACGTCACAGGTGTAAGATGGAAATATGATGTTTCATCCAGTCTTCTGTTTTGGTTTTATCCATTTTATTATTTTCTTTCTCTTTGCGGAACATGAATGTTTGCCTGTTCTCGTCATTGATAGGCACAGGACTACATTATGGGTTTTTTTGTTGATGTTGTTTTGTTTTTGTTTGCTTTATTGTTGTTTTACTTCTCATATATTGTTCTGTAGTTCAGTGAATACTGTATATATTTCAATTTAGAAAAGTTTAATTAGTTATAGGGAGCAGGCCTCGAAAAGTTTTTACTTCTGCCTGCTGCATTTTGGGACTGAATGGTTAATGGTTAATATGTGAGACGTATGAGGGAAATGGGAGAAGAGAGAGGAAAAAGCAGACTAACCTTTCTGTCTTGTTACTTTGTTGATGCTATTAAGCTGTTTGTGTTGTCTTTATTTTTGCTTTTTATCTTTTTTTTCTTTTCAATGCTTTGTGTGTTTATTTGTTGATCCTCTTTACTTTTTTGATTCAATTTATCTTCTATATTTTATTTTTATGATTATGTTCAGAATAAAGTAGAAAAAAGAAGAAGCTGATGATGACGGAGATAAATATGTCAACCATCAACTTTGTATTCCATCCATCAAAGTCACATGTTCCTGCGTCATCACGTGTTCATGTATTTATATCATGTTGCTGGAGTATTATTACTCTGAAATGTAACATTGGTTTTTATCGCATCAGTCGTCCTCACAATTATTAATGCCCTTTAATTAAAGGAGGAAAAAAAAATCAGTTGTCAGTGAAATAAGTTGAAATTGACTGAATTGATAATAAATAAAAATTCTATGAAAATCATGACGTTGATTCTGAATTGTGGTTCAACAGAAATATTAAAAACAAACACACCAAAAATAAAACAAGTAAACAAGCATGATGGAGCTCCGAAGCTAAATTGTTGAGACAATCACAGCAATCAGGTGTTTCTGTAACGTCCAATCAGACGTCTGCACCTGCTGACAGGTATGTTGGTCCATGTTCATGGGAAAGCTGCTCTAATGTGTCTGAGATAGTTTTGATGGTTTGATTTATATATATATTATTTTCTACATAAATTAATAATATTTTATTTCCAAATTATAATTTTGTGAATTTTTATTTATTATTATTTTTTTAGTTTCGTGTTATTTGAATTCTATTGTGAATTTGCCTTTTCTTTAGTTGGAGTATGAATAATTGTAGTGATATAACTGAATTTGATTTAGATGTTAGTAATACTATTCTTAAATAAGTTATATGAACTTTGACTGCAAATCGCCAGATAACTTATTTACTTAAATTGAATAATTAAAATGAGTCTATAGAAATTAGTGATGTTGAGGAAGCAGGTTTCCCACAATGCAGTTCACTCTAACAAAATTAGATAATCCACAGAATAAAACTTTGCGCCTTTACTTTGGAAGTTAGAACCACCCAGTACTCTTTAGATGCATTTTTTGTTTTACTTTATTTATTGGGTTGATTGACAGCTCTGTTCACATGTGTATTTTTCATCATCCAGGCCAAAAGGTGTCACATTTTCTCGTTTAATTTTTTTTTATCTTCTGGTCTCCATATCGACTTGATCAGTGATAATATTTTCACCATAGTTGAAGTTTGTTCTGTTCTCGCAAGATTTCACGAAAACCTGCGAGATTTCTTGACAACAATTAAATCTTGCGAGATTTCAATAGTAAAATAGATTGATACTGCGTTTTTGAATATAAATATGATATTGGTGTATGAAAATGTTGCGATATTTCAGTGTATTGATCTTTTTTCCCACCCCTGCCAGCTGTTTGGGGTAACTCGCCTCTAAAATAAGAAGGTAAACTGGTTTGGAAGCAGTTTGGGGTCTCCCATGTTAACAGCAGCTTCCTTTCCCCAATCGCAATATCTCAGCGAGACGTAATAATTTCCTGTTATCGGCTCGATAATTATCATGCATCCCTACTTTGACTCCTTTGGAAGATACCAGGACGGCGCATGCAGCAGTTCAGCTGAGCGAGCAGCTCGCCACTTAGACGCCACCAAACTGAAAACTTTGAACCTCTGAACATCGGGGCGTTAAGAAAACCTCCCAATAACTAACGGAGAGTTCATTCTGAACTCACAGGACAATAGTCCACATTTGTTCCTTCATTCGATTATTGGTGAAATGAAGGAGGTTTGGTGCAGATAACGTCTTACAGAGACGCTGGCCCGTCTGTCCCATTATACAGATGCACGCTGAAGATTTGACTTAATCTAAATATCTTCTGAAGGAGTCAAAGTGATCCAGAAACTTTACTGGTGAGTAAATGCATGTAGAAATAAGGTTCAGGTTAAAAAAGAAAGTTATCCTTTTAAAGGTGCCATGACATCAAATTTCACTTTTCTGGGGTTTTGGGTGTATAATATGATCTATTGTGCACTGATGAGGCCATGTGAATGTCCAGAGTGAGAATCAAAGTTCCTGTTTATGGTCTGTCAGCTTTGTCTCTCTGCTCAGAAACAGTTGAATCAGACAGCAGCTTATCATTCTACGTAGTTCTATCATTCTACATAGTTCCATCATTCTACGTAGTTCTATCATTCTACGTAATTTAATTGCTCCAATAAGAGCACACTATCAAGTAAACAGCGCCCCCTCCCCCCCCCCCCCCCCCTCTCTCTCTCCTAACGGTTTATGCACCGTCCGCTCCCCCTCCCCTCCCTGTCTGATTCAGCTTTGTGTATGGAGCTAGTAGTAACTTCTCTGCAGTCAGGTCTGGGTTTTCAGACAAATGGATTTAAAAGAAAACTTCTGCAGCAACACTGAGGGAGGGGGCCACAACCTTGTCATTACCTGTAAGTTTATTTATTTTCTAAATGCTGTCTTGTCTGATAAACGTAGCTCACACTGTCTGAAGTGCCCATGTTGCTAGCAGTTAGCCTTTAGCAAACTCCGACCGCAGCTTGACCTAGATTCTCCAAATAAGGTCATAGCCAAATAAGGTGTAGCCAATCAAAATGAAGTCAACGTGGTCTCCGGGTAAAGCTCCATATCATCACCGGACCCAACTGTATTACTGAGGAAGTGAGGTCTGGCGTTTCAAACAATACTCCGCTGTAAAAAATGCAGTTTTTTTCTTTGGAGTATTTACATATGCAGTAATGCCAACAACATAAACTAGTTTTTAACTGTTATGTCATCACTCTTTAAGACCTAGTGAGGACTGGGATCATTTTCCTTTAAATGCAAGAGGGAGTACTGTCTTTTTCAAACAACTGAATATGCTGACCAACATGTTTCCATCATATTTAGTAGGGAAACACAAACACATATGACGGTTTTATAAGCAGTTACTAATGAGAGATAAAAACGGTGCTGTTCTCAGTGCACTCAGCAGGGTAAATTGTAAAAAACAAAGCTGAAATGCCTGAAATCTGTTTCTTTTCACACCTGCTTTGGTTTAGATGAGGTCATGGTGGGCAGATGTCCAAACTTCAGCTTGAGAGCTGCAGAGTCCAGTGATTCTCAAACGGTGGGGCAGACATCCCAAACAGCGAGTACTGAGGCATCGCGTGGGGTCGCGCATGACTGGCGTGCAAAGAGCAGAGTTGTAAAGTTGAATAAACCTGCCTCATGCAGGAAAAATGAGGCAGAGAGAGGACTCTCAGACTTCCAGGGCTGTCGGGGGTTTTAGGAGAAAGAAACCAGAAGGACAGAAGAAACATGACTGACAGGCGGAAAGAGGAAACAGACAACGCATCAGTCAGAGGAAAACCGCAGCTTACCGTTAGATGTCTCTGAACGTGACGGGGGGGTGTAGATGTTTTAGGGACATAGTGGTGTTGTGGTCCTGCATCTCGTGGCTGTTCTGTGTTCGGTTTGAACTCATGAAGCAGTTCTGAACCAAAGAGGCGCTCTGGCACAGGCAGCACCCAAAAGTCTGATCCAAGCCCCTGTTTAAGGCCACACTTTGACATTTCATTTATTCTATACAAATTTAGTAAGTAAATATAATTATGTTTATTTTTCATGGACATAAAGTAAAATAATGTCCCATTCAACTCAATTTCAATGAGTTTGATGGATTTGTTTACATATTTCCCATCATGCATTGTGGTAATCTCTGTTCTTTGCTTTAGGGGGTTAAATATCTATGCAATCCCACGACTGTCTCCAGTCTGTGAGATATCTCATAATGACAGCCTTACTTTATGTAATAGGTGGGCTTGACTGCATAAAAATGTCAGGAGCCTGGCGACTAATGACAATTTTGGTCAATTTGGCATCTTTTAAAATCTTTGACTGATCTCCTCATAAAAACCTTTATCCCCAATTAATTTGTTTAAATCGAGTCAAATGAACACAAAACACTTACATTAAGCCAGTGTAAATTCCCTAACTCCGCTGAACTACATGATTTTATGTTGAAATAACAAAAATCATTTAATTTATTAAACGTAATTATTTCCAATTGAAGCAATTAAATAAAAATGTGTTGAACCAGGCTGTAAACATGTTTATTTCTGCTGTAAACATGTTTATTCCTGCTATAAACATGTTTATTTCTGCTGTAAACATGTTTATTCCTGCTGTTTGCATGTTTATTTCTGCTGAGAAGTTAGCCTATTTAACGTGGGAGTCTATGATTATTGACCAAGCAACAACGTCTGGTGGCCAACTGTGAAGCCACCCGGAAGTCCAAAATACAGCATTTGTACTACATTACTACAAAAGCAACACTCTTCATCAGCTAGGGGCTGCAAAACAGAGCAAATCTCCGTAGAATAGACCAACTTCACAGCAGGAATAAACATGTTTACAGCAGGATAAACATGTTTACAGCAGAATAAACATGTTTACAGCAGGAATAAACATGTTTGCAGCAGAAATAAACATGTTTACAGCAGAAATAAACATGTTTACAGCAGGATAAACATGTTTACAGCAGAAATAAACATGTTTACAGCAGGAATAAACATGTTTACAGTAGAATAAACATATTTACAGCAGAAATAAACATGTTCACAGCAGAATAAACATGTTTACAGCAGGATAAACATGTTTACAGCAGAATAAACGTGCACAGCAGGATAAACATGTTTACAGCAGAAATAAACATGTTTACAGCAGAATAAACATGTTTACAGCAGGAATAAACATGTTTACAGCAGAAATAAACATGTTTACAGCAGGAATAAACATGTTTACAGCAGAATAAACATGTTTACAGCAGAAATAAACATGTTTACAGCAGGATAAACATGTTTACAGCAGAAATAAACATGTTTACAGCAGGAATAAACATGTTTACAGCAGAAATAAACATGTTTACAGTCTGGTTCAAACATCATTTTAGAATTAATAGGTCAAGTTTACCGTCATGTCAACTGTGAGGGGGTGAATTTTTTTTATAACTCATCTGCGTAGTTGTCATTTTATCTTGAAATTACACATAATTAAGGGCGTGTCCTTTTGATTGACAGGTGTCAGACTGGCGGCTAACAGCTAGCTCCCTGTTTGCTCTTTGGAAGGCCTCAGCCTATAGCAGAGAAGCACAACTGCGGTTTTTAGCAGCTAGCAGCACGTCCAAGTGTACCTTACCTTCAGCCCACCAATTAGGGGGCTAATGTTTGTTAGCTCCTGTTAGTTTCAAGCTAGCTCAGTTAGCATTTAGCCCAGAGTCGTTGGCTGTCAATCATTTGCCCTGAAGCTCTGCTTTGCCCGTTTTGTATTTCTGGGAGTGACGACACGCGTGGCATAGATGGCAGCAGTGGGAACCACCTGGCTTCACTTTCAGCTCTTCAGAAGCCGACGGTGACGTAGCGGAAGCTTCGTCCCGTTTTTAACGGTCTATGGGATTGACCTATTTCCACCCGCCCCTCGTGGATGAGGGGTGAACTGCAATTCCCAGCACTTTTCAGCACTTTGCTGCTTGATTTCACCCCAGAACAGGTGGTCTACATGGATTTATCATGAAGATTAAACTGATTGCAGTCATTTCAGCTGGAGGCTCTGCAGCTTTGAGAAGACTGTTTTCTGTTTCACCTCCAAGAAAACGCCTCCAGCAGGCGTTCTCTGTGTCCTCCGTCTCCCCAGGACACAACATGTCTGTGACACGTGGCTCAGACAAGCAGACGTTTCCTGGGGAGGGGGCTGCACGCTGCTGAATGCTGGGCAGAAGGTCCATGAGACCCGTGCAGCTGTACGAGCGTGTGTGTGTGTGTCTGCATCCTCATTTTATTCCTGCTTATTCTTTACAGCATGAGTCTGGCAGAGTGGTTTCCTAGAGAATGGGAGGAAATGATGACGGGCTGGACATGTGGGTGGAGCTCATTACCACAGATCCCCACTTACTGAATGAGGAAGGAGTTTAGATTAAAACCTCATGCTGAATTCTCCATTTTCCAGCAGATTAGATGTTAATGAATCAGGATTCTGGAGACGAGCTTTTGTAGCTGAGTGAAATCAAACTTGGTGAGGAGGAGGGCATAACGTGGAAACATCATGCCCGGTGACTCAGTTTCTGCTGCAGAGGGTGAGCAGCTCCTCAGGGCTCACCTACACTGCTGGCCATCACAGCATGCCCCCCCCACTACGACACAGGTATATTCTGAAAGTAATGGTTGCATCCTTAGCTTCTGATTCCGTCTGAGCTGAGAAGCAGACACTGGAAGTGAAGACAGGACGACTAAACCACTCGAACATCACAACACAGCTCGCTTCAGTGAGGATGATGAAGAACATAAAAGGGATTCTTTCTTAAACAAGCATCCTGTCTCAGCTGTTATCATTTCATTTAGGGATGCACGATAACATTTAAAAAAACGATAACTGATCAATTTCAGCTCCTCAGAGGACAGACACGTCTATACTTCTTAATTATGATGTTTAGGCTAGGAAAGGGCGTATTGATACCTTGGAGTCGATACTTCGATACCAGCCTAACAAAATATCGGAATCGATACTTTTTTGAGTATTGTGATACCAGTGTGCAGATACAAACGTGCAATTAAAAAAAAAAAAACTTTTTAACACCAGCCTGAGACAGAACAGAGTTCCTGTGCTGTGGAAAACATCCTGTCTTGTTCCTGTCCCTAAAAAACCACAACCAGCTGAACCAAATGACTACAGACCAGAACCAGAACCAGGACCAGAACCAGATGACTACAGACCAGAACCAGAACCAGGACCAGAACCAATGACTACAGACCAGTTGCTCTGACATCTCACATCATGAAAGTCCTGGAGAGACTCTTACTGGCTCACCTCAACAAGCAAGTGAACACCTTTCAGGACCCATTACAGTTCACATATCGTAATGGGCTTGGGGTTGAAGACGCCATCATCTTCCTGCTTCAGAGAGCCCACTCTCATCTGGACCAGTCAGGCAGCACTTTGAGGGTCATGTTCTTTGACTTTTCAAGTGCATTTAATACTATTCAGCTGCTTTGCTATGTCAGAAGCTCCATAACTTCCAGGTGGATCCTCCACAACCACCTGGATTTACGACTACCTGACTAACAGACCACAGTTTGTGAGACTGAAAGGTTGTGTGTCTGAGATGGTGGTCAGCAGCACTGGAGCACCACAAGGAACTGTACTCTCACCATTCCTCTTTACACTGTACACCTCAGACTTCCAGTACAACTCTGATCCTGTCATCTGCAGAAATACCACCTGAATTTACTTATGGATCCTAAAGATTGGTGAGATAAAGGAGCGGCTGTGCGTGGAAACTACAGTATATCATTCCCGGATGGGACAGATGTGGTCTGACAGTATTCTCACGGTGTGGCACGTATAATTTATGCTCCTACATCTAAGGGGACCTTTTTCAAATAGAAATGCCGTCTGATTGCAGGGAAAGCTGCTGCTCTCCAAAACAAAGCCAGATAAGCTAACATAGCCTGGAACAAAACCAGCTCCCTCCCAGGTTATGTTCACAGCAGATGTTTCTGGGTAAACTTATCTAGATAGCCTTTTAGAACATGAACCCAGAGTTACCGTTTAATCCGGGTAAACATGCAGCCCCCTTGGTCTCATAATGTGAGCCGAGCACTGTCGTGCTGACAAAAATAATGTTATCGGGGCAAGTGGTCATGATATCGGACTTATTAGAATGATGTAATAGTTTCATGTTATCGGCCCGATAATTATCATGCACCCATAATTTAATTCATTTCAAGACATAACATAGTATACACACACAGACACATCCCATTGACCCTGAGGAGCTGCATCTGGGAATAATCTTTAAAGAATATTAAGAATTGCTCTATTAATGGGACTTAAATAGCTATTAGATAAGCAGCGTTTGTGCCTTAAAGGAACAGTACACCCACTGAATGATGTAACTTTATCTTCCACTTCCCCTCATGGTGAGAAAGACTCTGGAGCACTTTTTTAATATCTCAAATGCAGCCGGCGATCAGGAAGGCTTCTCGTTTCCCCCAACTTTCATATAATGGAGTTCACCGGGGTCCGAGCCAAAAAGGTCCATAAAAGTCCACAAAAACTTGTCAATATTCCTCCATACTGCTCGTCCAATGTAATCCAAGTGTCCTGAGTGGGTAGCGTCCAGAATTTATTCAAAACCACATCATTTACTATACTTTTAGAGCCAAAACAGTACTACATCTTACTTCTGCAAAGCACGCATAAGTGCATTCACGAAACTATGGAAGCTTCTGTGTTCAGAGCCTACTCTGCTGATAATGTAAGCATAGAAGAAGAAATTCACTGTTTACATTGTGCTAAGAGCGACAGAGCTGCAGACAAACAGGGACAAACACAAGAGGGTCCAAGAGGGGTTGATATTGATTTAAAACAAAGAAAGAAAGAAAAATAGAACGTGCGATCTCGTCTGCTGCAGTTTCTGTAGATTCATGAACACGCATCGGTGTGCTTGCAGGAGATGTGATGTAGTACTGTTCAGGCTCTAAAAGTATAGTAAATGATGTGGTTTCCAGTAAATTTTGGACACTACGCACTCAGGACACTTGGATTACATTGGACGAGCAGTATGGAGGAATATTGACACGTTTTTGTGGACTTTTATGGACCTTTTTGGCTCGGACCCCGGCGAACTCCATTATATGAAAGTTGGGGGAAACGAGAAGCCTTCCTGATCGCCGGCTGCATTTGAGATATTAAAAAAGTGCTCCAGAGTCTTGCTCACCATGAGGGGAAGTGGAAGATAACGTTACATCATTCTGTGGGTGTACTATTCCTTTAAGAAGAAACATCTTGAAAAAAATAATTAAAGACTGCGTCTTAATTGTCTCGTCCCGCGGCCAGAATGACGAGCATTACCTGACCTTATAGTCTTCGTCATCAATCAGTGAGCCCAGTCACTCTGCAGCGAGATCACTCAGAGCTGAACTAATCGGTGATCTCACCGGAAAGTGGAGTGGTAGCAGGTTCACGTCCGCACCGTCGCTCACACTGACATGACAATATGCAGCGTGTTGCAGAACAAGGTTAATCAAGGTTAATTAACCCAGTTTGGAGAATATGTATGGATAAATCTGAGCCGCTGCATCAGCCATCTTTGTATGCTAATTTACAATCTTTAATTTGGTTCCAGACTTCAATATTACATTTGCATTTGATATCTGTTCCGTACAGCAGCCGTGCTAAATGTGCTAATAAAACTTTATGAATAATGACGACTAATTAAAATGAAAAAAAGAATCTAATTTAGCTGAGGGGAAGTAAATAAGATGGCAAAGACAGAGCGGTTTGAATGTGTTACTCATCATCTTTAGTTTCTATAGAATAGAATATTGGGTTAAACTACTAAACAGCAGTGGGACTGAAGTGTGTCACAAAGGAGCGTAATTATATGTGACTGTCACTGCATCAGGGCAGAGATTAGGCCTTCACGTCATGTCTAAATTACATTTGCAGAGTGCAACACACCATTAGTGAAGTCAGTTGTTCAGAGGTTGTGACCTGCTGTTGCGTCCATCAGTTGTCACATGAACGAATCCAGGTTTAGCTGCTCTGTGATGCAAGGTTGTTATAGTTCACTGAAACTAACGAAAAATGAAAACTAAAATTGAAAAAAAAAACATTTTCATTAACTTAAATAAAAACAAAAACGGCTGTTTTAAAAAAAAAAAAAAACGGTATCTAACTGAAACTGTGTTGTGTCTTTACAAAACTAATTAAAACTAAATTTGTTTTATACGTAAGCTATTTATCTATTTCTGTGTAATCTATTTACTTTGCTCTACTGCTTTTAGTTCGAGTGACTTTCTGATGATTTTGAATGTCACACCAGACAAATACCTATAATTTATATAAAAAAACAACCAAAAACTAAAATTAACACTGAAACCAATAAAAACTAAACTAAAACTAAGCATTTTCCAAAAAATAAAACTGATAAAAGCTTACAAACCTGCTAAAAAACTGAAACTAAGTGAATTTAAAAACAAAAAGTCAAAATTGAATAAAAACTGAAACTAATTAAAAATCCCAAACGGTTATAACCTTGCTGTGATGTAGTGGAGGACATCGTAGAGGAGGATGCTTCATCTGATCTGTGGCACAATTCAGTTTTCTCTTTGTTTTCTCTCTGTTATGTATTTAGCTCATCTGTTCTTAACCACTGCAACTATTAGTGCAGAGAAAAATTCAGTGTTTTCCTTTTCTTCTCAAACATGCCTGTGAATGTGATAATCCAGCATGTCCAATTTCGTGTCCTCTGTTCCATTAATACGGATGGATATAAACATGGAAACAATAGAAAACAAGGGTGGGTGTGAAGTTTGGATCTGATCAGCATGAAGCTGAACGCAGGTGGTTTTAAACTGCTGAGAGGCGCATGATAAGTGTTGCTATCCATCTGCTTACAGGAGTATCTTAATTAAAGCTTGTAGAGTTTGATAATCTGAGACATAGAAATGCCTTCATGATGTGGAAAAGCTAAATTACAACAGGAAGAACTTCCTCCTGCTCTCTTAATGCTGAAATGAATAATCATCCATATTCATTCTGACTACACTTTGTCGCATCGGGAAAATCTGTTTTAATGATCCAAACATGAGAGATTGAAAAGAATCTCCAATGAACTGAGTGAGGTTTCAGAGTCTAATGCCGAGTTTCCACCGAACGATTTTCACCGTCTCAGACTGTAGACTGGAAGTCTTTAGTAAATCTCAGGAGTTTTACTGGAGTCACCTCGTGGCCTTGATCGTTAAGATTCAGAAGGTAATCTGCCCGTTTATATCAGTCTTTTCCTCGTCTTCTTGCAATTAAACAATCCAAATCCAAAATCCAAAATCCAGGATCCAAAGTAAATTTGGATCCTGCACAGACAAAGTTAAGATAATGTTGTTTAAATCATATTGCACAAGTTTATATACAGCTCATCTTTGGTTCAGTTTTAAAAAAAGAAGCATGCAGAGGCTGCATGTGGCCTACAATGATTCTCTATGGGTACTGCTTAGGAGGCCGAGATGGTCTAGTGCCAGTGAGGTGTTTGTCTCAGCTGGAGTGAGCACGTTACAGGCCGTGCGGCGTAAGCTAATGTACAGTTTTATCCGTCGCCTTAGCGTGTCTACAAATCAAGTAGTGGTGTCGTTAGTTGATGTTACTTTTAGTAGTGTCCGCTATCAGTCCTCATTATGGAAGTACTGGTATAGCTGTCTTTTGTGTATTTAACTGTCTCTTGTTATTATGTGTCCTGGGGCTGTTTGTTTGTATGTTTATTTATATGTTTTTATGATATTTTTGGACTGCAAGTCTGTAATAAAGTTGAATTGAATTGAATTGAATAATATCAAACGTGTTTAATTTTATCACCAGTCGCAGTGACGCAACACAATCACCCACCAACAGCTGGATGATCTCTGACAGCAGCGGAAACAGAAACGACCTCCAGAACCGTTAATACTCAGAGTTGCATCTTACGTTGACCAGAGCCATAGAAACACAGAGTTGCAAACATGCAGCAACCTCCAGTGGCCAACTATGAGGCAACCTGGAGGAAGTCAATATTTATAATTCTCCCTTGATCCACTAGAGGCTGCAGAACAGAACAAATCCCCATAAACTCCCATGTTAAAAACACCAGCTTCACAGCAGAAATACATGTTTACTGGAGAAATGAATATGTTTACAGGAGAAATAAACATGTTTACTGTAGAAATAAACATGTTTACTGGAGAAATAAATATGTTTACTGGAGAAAAAAACATGTTTACAGTAGAAATAAATATGTTTACAGGAGAAATAAATATGTTTACAGGAGAAATAAACATGTTTACAGCAGTAATAAACATGTTTACTGGAGAAAAAAACATGTTTACTGTAGAAATTAATATGTTTACAGGAGAAATAAACATGTTTACAGCAGTAATAAACATGTTTACTGGAGAAATAAATATGTTTACTGGAGAAATAAACATGTTTACTGGAGAAATAAACATGTTTACAGGAGAAATAAACATGTTTACAGCAGTAATATGTTTACTGCAGAATTAAACATGTTTACAGCAAAATAAAAATGCTTACAATCTGGTTCAAACATCATTTTATGTTTAATAGGTTTATCTTCATGTCAATTGTGAGGGGGGTGAATTTTTTTATAACTCATCCGTTTAGATGTTATTTAATCTTGAAATAACACATAATTAAAAGCGTGTCCTTTTGATTGACATGTGGCAGACCGGAAGCCCGGCTGCCGACCGGTGGCTAACAGTTAGCTCCTTGCTAGCTCTCAGTAAAGTCTCAGCTTGTAGCAGAGCAGCATGACGGTGTTTTTTTAGTCAGATAATAGTCTCAGTGTGTCTTACCTTTATCCCGCCACTTAGGAGGCTAATCTTCGTTAGTTCTGCTAAGTTTCGAGTTAGCTCGGTTAGCGTTCAGCCCAGAGTACGTCAGCTGTCAATCATTTGCCCCGCGGTCGGAGCGGCCTTGCCTTTGCCCATTTCAGTATTTTCCGGGAGTGACGACACATGTGACACGGAAAGATGGCGACGGTGGGACACGCCCACCTGGCTTCACTTTTAGTTCTTCAGAAACCAACCGGTGACGTAGGGTTAGGGAAGGTCCGTCCCTCTCTGGTAACGGTCTATGGCAGGGGTCTGCAACCTGCAGCTCTCTGGACCTTCCACAATGGCTCAATAACACTGACTGAAAATGATAAAGAACTGAGTGATATTCAAAAATATAGATGATAACAAATGTAGCTTTTGCAGGTTTTCAGAGAAATAATTGCAGTTCACTTTTACAAAAGTACCAGTGATTTTTTGTGTCTGCATCTGTTTCTCTTCTCATTAGTTTGGAAATTCTGATCTTCTTCTGCAACACACGGTCTCAGAAGAGCAAAATCCCAGAAGGGAAAATGGAACTATCCCTTTTTTTGGCAAAGGTTTTATTGTATGTTAGGTTTTGTACAGAAGAGGATTGGGGCCACTGAAGAAAAATTAATTTCAAAACATTTTCTCAAAGAAAAAAAAAAAGTTTTGTTTTCCAAAACGTAAAAGTCAAAATAAAAGTGTGGTTCTTTAAAAATGGCAATGAATTTCATAAAGTAAGTATTTATCAAAAATTACAAGTTTTCTTTTTTAAGAAAGGCTAAGAAACATTTTTGGCTCTGGACAACTGTTATTTAGCTGGGTTGAGGCAAAAATGTCTCTTTGGACCGTCAAGGTTGGAGACACCTGGTCAATGAGGAGCGCTCACGGTTAAATGAAATGAATGAGAAAATGAAAATGGAAAATAGTTTATTCATTCCAGGAGGGAAATTCAACATTAAAGAAGAGTAAGCAACACGTGCTTTCACGTCAGTTTCCAAAACTCTCCAAAACCATCAGAGAAAGTGTAGTAGAACGGTCCGAAAACTCACTAAATGTAGCGACAAAGTCGCTCAGGTGATAGCACTAAGCCAGACAGCTCCCACACCAGGACCCAGTCTACCACCAGACATGCAGATATTTCAGATTACTGATGGAAAGATGTTTTATTCCCCCTCCCCCCAACCCCCAACCCCCACCGTACAAATCAGCTCCAACACTGAATGGGATTCATGTAAAAAAGTTCATTTTGATCAACTACAGGCTAAATATTATTAAGTAGGCCTCCTCTTCGAGGACAACCGTACCTCCCCATGAGGTTCTGACAGGTAATAATTAACTTTGATATTATAATTATTAATAAGGAACGCAACACCAACGTGCCAATCATTCACCCTCTGAGAGGGACGCAACTGCAGTCACGGTACGTCGTCATATATCCAATCCACGCCAGAAGTCCCAATCGGAAGTTTGTTCTCCATGTAACTTACTAAAATCTAACCCTAACCACCTGACTGCACCATACGCATCTGTTTGCAGGCCGCAGATAGTTACTCTTGGTGGTATTTAACTAGCTTCCACATGAGACTTCCTGTATGGATTGGATGTATGGTGCCCCCTTTGTCAGTCATTGTAACTGCAGTTAGGTACTCTTGCACCTTCCTGGACAGAGAGTCAGCATGAAGCTGATAAGGAGACATCAGGTTCCTCCTACAGCAGGTTTTCATAGACTGTTGGACAGAAAGAAGTTGTGCCGACAAATGACCCTGACGTATGAAGAACTTAAAAACTAAGAATAAAAAGCCTCTCCTACAGCTGCAAAACCAGCAGGAGACTGTGAGGCGACAGTTTGCTTATCGAGCTCCACGCTGGCCTCGTCTTAGAAGTCCCAGTGTGGCTGGATGCTGAGAGATGAGGGATGCATGCGCACACGAGGCCAGAAAACCTCCAGCTTCCCAATCACCACACAGCCTGAACCCGTTCCCATAAAACTATGTCTGCTGTCTGCTTTCACGGAGCGTCCCTGCTGTAATTCAGCCTATATCTGATCCTCAGAGTGGATATCCACAGCACCTACACACACGCAGGGGGGGGGGGACTCGACCTGCGGCAGCACCAGAGCCTGTTTACCACCCACTTTTCTCTCATTTGTTGCTTTTAAAGTTTTGTTTTAACTCTTCAGACTCCCGTTCAGCCGCACAGCGACTGAGTGTCACATGCTGGTGTTTGAATACGGTTTGCATGAAGGCTGGGGAGGGAGGTTCGGTGGTTTGTGCTGCGGTCTGACGCGCTGCGTTGCAGCTGCAGCCCTTTCTGTTTATGAAAAATAGCGTTTTCAAGGTAAAGCTGAAGTTTCTCCTGCAGTCAATAAAGAAAAACACACTAATGATTTCTCCACCTGAGTGAACTCTGGAATAATCTGGCCGTTTGGTTCTGCTACATGTTGCTTCCTGATACGTCCTTGAATAGATGTGAGCAGGATGAAAACAGTGATTTATTCTCCGTGTTTATTAAGAGCTCAGGTTTTTCCTCCTCTGTGTTTGAAGACATTTCACATCCTGCTTGTTTTCTGTGTTTTTTCCAGACTTGGAGAACTTCAAGACTCACAGAAGAAGCTCCGTTTCTGTGCGGGAGGGTCAGGGTGTGGTTCTCCTGTGCGGTCCACCCCCTCATTCTGGAGGTAAAACTCTTTTCTGACAGCTATCAGAGCAAACGTGGCTTTTCTGCCACACTGAAAATCAGAAGTTTGCTGTGTGTTGTTGCAAAAGCAAGACTGGTTTCCACAGTCAAACCTGCGTTTCCCAGTACACTGTACAAAACCAAACTACTTATTTGTCATTTTTATATATTTTTCTTAAATAAGGTGAGTAAATTCTTTATAAAGTTGAAGTGATTCAATCCTTTATCTTGTTGAGATAACTTTAGATGATTCGTGCTTCCATAAATGCAGCTGAGGGCACCTTGAAGATGACATGCTTGTTCAGTTTCATGTCAGCTTGACAGTACTGTGAATACATGTTAGAAGCCAGCAGCAAACAAAAGGTCACAGCAGTTTTATGTGTGTATGGTTCATGTTAAAGACACTCTGATGAAAATCCTGTTTTTCATGCTGTTTACGTGCTCATGTGACATTTTTCTCAAACTTGCGGACATATGTTTAAAAAACTAAACTCAAAATTGCATTTCTGAGTATTTCTGCATTCAAATAATCATGAACCGATGGCAGGCTCTTTTATAATTTATTCAGTCACCATATAGCAGATGTATCAGTCTTAACATTTAAAATCACAATGACGGAAAAGGTTCAGGCTGAAGCATGAGCTTATATTGCCTATCCTACAACAAAATTCCTAACTTAATCCACCAAATGAAGGAAGGAAGAGAAAACAACTAACTAAAAATTAAAATAACAAAAAAAATAGAGGGATGGAATACAGATTCTCAATCTGAGGAAGCAGTAGTTGAGAAAATGTAAAACATGTAAGACATACAGCTGGATAAACTAAAAAACTCAACTTAAAACTTGTGTGAATCTGAAATGTGAAGTTAGACAAACTTAGGGTGCATTCAGAAAGCATAATCGGCGGGTCTCGGCCCGTTTGGGGACTAGGCTCGGCTGGGGGCGGGGGCGGTCTTCCAGACCGAGATCACGCTCACATTTCACCGTAGCCAAAACTTTAGAATAATGTTCCCGAGGACAAGACGAACAACGAACAAGAAGGTTCTCACAACTCCCGTTTCCTCCACAACACCACATTGTTGTTGTGCAAACGTACGAGGAGCTGGATTTGCTTTCATCAGACCAAACATCGACTAAAGCTTTTACTTCCTCGTAACTCCACGTCTGACCACGAGCCATCTTTAGAAGTACTGCCGTCCCACACGTGTGTTTGTTGTTGTACACACTCAAACATAGAGGTACGAGACAGGAACATTTCTGTACCTGCAGGTAGATTTTTTACAAATATTCTCTCAAAAGTACAATATTGGTCTTTATGAGGCCAGAAGTACCTATATACTATGAAAAAGGGTCCAAAGTAATATAAAGTACAAATTTGTACCATTTCAATCCTAAGGGTACCTGCAGCATTGAAAACTGTGTGTAGCTTGTACAATAACTATAAATAGCAGTACTTCTAAGTAGTAGTATAATTATAGTTATATTATGATTTTCATAATAACCATAGTAATCATAGTAATAATTATATGTATAATTATATATGTGTTTTGCCTAATATTTTATATAATAATTATTCATTTATTATTAGCATCTTTGATTGTTGTCACAATCTCTATTTTATTGACTTTTATTCATCATCTTTAATTGGTTTAATTGTACTTTATTAACTCATACAGCTTGATAAGGTACAAAAATGGACCAGGACCGAAGGAACAGAAATGTATAGTGTTTACCCACAATGCCATGCTAAACCAAATGCAGGAAGCAGCAATTCTGTAGTCCACTTCGTGTATTTGGTTCACTTGAATCGGACCGTGACCTGCGTTTGTAGGCGGACTCAGTCCGCTTGTCTGTTCCAGGATCAGGGTCCGTTTCTGCATTCACAACTCCCCCAAATAAAGCGGACTTTCCCTGCAAACAGACCCTGATTCAAACCAAACAGCTTTGTGAATGCGCCCTGAAACTCACTTTTTCAGCTCAAAGACACAAGATGTGAGTAAATCTGAATATCCGCCCTAACTTTGGGTTTTACACAACTAAGTTGATTTAAAGGGACTAGAGGCAGGAATTGGAAAAGAATAAACAAGCACGTCCAGTTTTTTTTTAATACTTATGGGTGATGAAGCATTAAAAAACAAAAAGAAGCCCACCCACGTCTCTCTCTGTTGCCTTGAACAAGCTGTGTGCGGCATAATGCGCTGCGATTCGGTGGCAGAATTTCTGCGGACGTGACGTTAAACGACGCTGCATCCGCATGCCCGACAGTTTTCATACAGGAAGGAGACGGTCGCGGTGGATTCAAACACTGTAAGCGATAGTTCTGGATTCTTCTGCCGTCAGCAAACGATCCAGATCAACTGAAAGACACTAAAAAGTGGAACTACGAAGAAAAAGACTTTATCAGCGTAGCAAACAACGTTATAGCTTCAGTTTGTGCTCGGCTTGGCTCGTGGCTGCAGTTACCTGCAGCACCAGTATCGAGTTTCGTTTCTTAATCTCCCCTTTAAAGCTCGGGTTGGCAATGTTGGAAAAACAGCTCGAGCATGCAGCATTTAATAAAAAACGCCACCAGAAACCACGCCCTCAGAGCCCAGGGATGTGTGCGCCGATGTTTTACAGGCAGGTTAACCGATAACAGCAGATGGATAGCTCGTTAGCATGCTAGTAAACTGCTGACAAACCACCTTTCTAAAAGCTTGAATCCACTCACCTCCAACTCCTGCGTGTGTGCAAACGTCAACGCCTCCGAGACTTCATCCTCATCTGTTGTTTTGGTTTGTTTTTTCGCGCTGCAGCAGCTAGCGGTCCGTTAGCTAGATTTGTTTACAGTGAGCGGCACACAGGGGGGGTCACGTGGGGACGGTGAGAGGGGAGGGACAGAAACGAGACATAAAAGCATCCATTTGTTCTTTCTATATGTTGCAAATGACCAATTCCTGCTTTGGGTGTGAATGTTGGGAGTTGGTCAGAGTTTTCACAGACCTGCAGCTCTCACAGAGGTCTGACTGTTTCCTTCCTTTTTATGAACACATGATGTGCTGATGCTGTCAGGATGGAAGGACCAGTTCACCCAGTATAACAGAAAGTGTTTCTGAGCAGGATTACCAACTCTGGCTTTAACTCACAAAGCTTTGCAGCTTGTTGCTTTATTTTTTAAGTTCGCTCAAATTTTGGGGTCTTTATTCCCATTGTTGTGTTCGGAAATGCAGCTTCTATGATGACGAAAATGTTGGACATTCAATATGTGACAGCGTGAGTCTCCTGTGTTGACTCAGTCACGCATTTCTAAATCTGTTGTAGATGTACCATAACAAGATATTTATCATGTTTTTAATAAAGGTTCAAATATATATGCTTATTATTATTAGAGCAATCCCCCCAAACAACAGTTTTTATTTATTTATTTATTTATTTATTTTTAAGTAATACTGTCCAGAATACTTTTTGGATAAGCCTCAAATTTTGAGATACCTCCAACACTTAAAGGCTTCGAAAAAACAAGAAGTCCATCAAACTGGACTAAAAAACACAACGACATGGAAACAGGAAACCATGGTGATAGAAAATACTTCCTTATAAAGAACCGTAATAATGACACGGAGGTTTAATCAGCTCTGATGGGATTAACTAACAGCGTTATTTCCAGTAACAGGAATCAAACTAATTACTGTGTCCATCTCTACAACGGCGTTACGTTACTGATGATAAAATGCAACGTGTTATTATAATTAAGCACACTGCAGCTGTCTTCATCTGACTGGGGCTAATGGGGGGGGGGGTCTGCGTGAGTAATGGTGACTGGCAAAGGAGGCAGACACACACAGAGTGTGTGTAGGAGTCTGATTTTATTCCATGAATTATACGTGTGATATAAATGTGTTGGTGATGATCTCATAATATATTTTTATATGATGTTATTCATGTTTATCAGCCACATTTTACTAATTAGTCTGTTAAAAGCAGGTGGATTTGGTTTAGTTATTGAATAAATAAACCTAAAATGATCATTACACTGATACAGTGTTAAATATGAATGGACCCTGGACCAGTTTGGACTGAAAACTTGGCCCCATCATGAAAAGGTTGAGACCCCCTGGTTTATAATCAATGTTAAAACCACAAATCTGACTCATCCAACATGTTCAGCCTTTGTTAGAAATATTGTAGATCTCTAAATATTAACAGTTGTAGCAGTTGAATACTTTGAGCAGGACGGGATGAGAATGGATGAGAAGTCCGTCTGTGGACTGAAGGATTTCTGAGGGATTCTCTCATTGTTCATTGTGATTCTGCTGTCGGCGGCCGGACGCTCGGTCCGCTTGGATGAGGACATTGTGCTTCAGTTTTTGGCAGTTGGATTAAATTGTTTCACAGTCCCACAGCATTTATTCATTGTTGTCTGGTCTCAAGCTGAAGGCTGACAAAGCCTCAATAAGGTACAATTTGCTTTCTGTCCAAGAGCTAAATGAGGAGATCAGTGCCACGATGTGTTCGTTTGGTATAAAAGCTACAGTGCTACGCAGGCTTTTTCCAGCATTTGACATTTATAACATATTAAAGCCCTCTTAGATTCAATAATGTGGCTTATTTCTGAAACTAAATACCCTACGAGGACATGGTGTCAGAAACTAGACCACATCCTTCACTTTTTTCACACCTCCTCAACAAACAAAAATTTAAATTAGACCTGAATGAATGTCAAGATCATGTTATTAGAAAAAAAAAAAACATTTTCATCACGTGTGCTACAATGTGGTCCGTTTTCATTAAAGAACTTGATCTAAAACATACTTGGACATATTTTGAACAGAGGCAGGACTCCACTGATAAAATTAATCTAATTAATTATAGGCTTTGCAGTTGATTAATTTAGATTAATCGCATTACAAAAATTGCCCCAAAAAGTAACATTTTCTTTATTTAAATAGATTTTCGGGACAACTGAATCAAATAACAGACATAGACTTTAATACTGTAAACTGTAAAAGATGAGCTTTTTATGCAGCATTTCAAGTAGAAAAGTTACTTTGATGCCAATATTTTTACTTTAGTGACGCCTCAAACGTCTGATCCGCTGTTTACTTCTATGAAACAACTACAACACTGAGAAAAGTTTTTATGGCAAAATAATTATTTACAAGCTTTAAAAGCCACAACATTTCACAGACAAAAGAGCGACAAAGTAAACCAATCGACTAGTGATTATATTCAGCTACATGACACGGTGTTCTGGTGAAATACGTTTCCTTTCAAATTGAACTTCTGACATCCTGTATCAGCCCGGTTTATTAGTGAGGAGACAAGTGTCTGGAGGGGGTTGTTCACGGGCCTGAGGATGCCTGACATATTGGTATTATTTCCCCGTTGGTCTTAAAAACCAACCCTAATTGGATTACTTCAGCACAAATTGGCAGATATGAAAAGAGGCAGAGAAGCAACTTTTCATAGAAGAGAAAACAAAGACGCGTCAGCTGAACTTCCAAATAAATGAAAAAAAATCTAAATTGTTATCAGACTTTCCACCAGGTAAAACCCAGGAGGGTACAAGCTCCCAACAATTAGGCTGAAATCAATTCCAGGCACGCAGCCTTTCCACTGGCAGACCAGCATATAAATCAGTGATATCTGTTTGGTGGCTGTCAGCTGGAGGAACGTAATCAAAGCAGCTGCTGCACTTAGCTGCCCCAGTAAGAAAAGAGAGAAATCTGTAAAAGGACACATCTGCTGCAATTACAGAGACGATACAGAGTTCTGCTGGAAATCTACCACATGACCGAGACACAGCATGATCACAGTCATGTGCATCTGCATATCAGACACAAGTAAAAAGCCTGATTCAAGACAACCACTTTCTTATGTTCAGGGTTTTTAGTTAAAAGTGAGAGCTGCAACGTTTTTATCAAAACAATGAATGCATCTACAGAACGACTACAGAGGTGCAGAATAAAAGTATTATTTAACTATTATAGAAATAACTGTATTATTTACTTTGACCGGTTCAAAATAAAAAAAATATTTACAACTGTACATCTATGCTAATTCTGCACCATTAGCATTAGCTCAGGAGATGCTAGCTCGATTGCTCTGTGTAGAAATAGTATCTTTTTTGTGTTAAATTCCTTAAGAATAGGCGTAACCATCAACAAAAGAGGGGGCTTCAAGTCAACAAAAAATGAAGCATGAATGAAAAATGAAAACTTTAGGTTTTGTCTGTACGTGCACTTTTAGTAAGGATCCTGCGCACAGTTTTAAAAATAAGACCGCTGATGTGAAAAAGACAGAAATAACACATCACTTATGCTCTGGCAATGTTGACATGAAGTCAACAAAAATGGAACAAAAATCGTCCATAAAAGTCAAAAAAAAAACGTGTCAATATTCCTCCATACTGCTCGTCCAACATAATCCAAGTGTTCTGAGTGGGTAGCGTCCAGAATTTACTGGAAACCACATCATTTAATATATTTTTATAACTTAAACAGTAGAACATCTAACTGCCACAAAGCAAACCCTGCGAGTTCATGACACTACGGAAGCCGCGACAGATAAGATCACGCGTTCTCTTTTTCTTTCTTTCTTTCTTTTAAATCAATATCCTACCGCTCTTGTGTTTGCCAGCTCGTTCGCTCTTAGCACAATGTAAACAGCTAATTTCTTCTTCTATGCTTGCATTATCGGCAGAGTAGGCGCTGAACGCAGCGGCTTCCGTAGTGTCGTGAACTTGCATGAATGCGCAAAAAGAAAGTGCAATGTTCTACTGTTCAGGCTATAAAAATCTAGTAAATGATGTGGTTTCCAGTAAATTCTGGACGCTACCCACTCAGGACACTTGGATTACATTGGACGAGCAGTATGGAGGAATATTGACAAGTTTTTGTGGACTTTTATGGACCTTTTTGGTTCAGTGGTGAACTCCATTATATGAAAGTTGGGGGAAAACGAAAACCTGTCCGATGTCCGGCTGCATTTGAGATATCAAAAAAGTGCTCGAGAGTCTTGCTCAGCATGAGGATGAGGAGAAGATGAAGGATCATCATTCTGTGGGTGTACTATTCCTTTAAACTTTCTTTCAGCACAAGATTATACTTCATTTTTTCACTAAACAACTGAACAGTTTGGTTTTATTTGTATTAGTTACAAAACTGCATGTCATTTTTCCTCTGTGCTTGGCCTGAAGCGCACACAGGAAGCAGAAAACACATTCCCCCATCACTGTTTCATCACTTCACTCAGAATGGATCGTAGTAATGTGCCCAGCTATAGCCTGAAGCGCATATAAACACACCTGTCTCCAGGTGAGAGGATTGCTAAACCAAGCATCTGCTGACATCCTGCAGACAGAGATACAACAGGAATATTTTCACCAGTAAGACGAAAACTCGCAGTTTTTTGGTGATGAACTGTAAAACTGTAAAATTGGACAGTATTTAACTGTAATATCAACTTTAAATACTGTAAAATTTGTTTATGCACAGTACACCACTGTAGACTACATTGGACTGTCCTGTACTGTCAACCAAGATACAGAAGTTTAATTGCCCGCAAAGAACTGAAAAATGACTAAATAGTATGTCTATTTTTTCTTAATTTTGTGTTCTAACCAATTCCACCTGAAAGTGGCAACACATTTAAATATTAGACAAAGATAACATAAGTAAACACAAAATGCAGTTTTTAAATGGAGGATTTTATTAGTAAGGGAGGAAAAAATCCAAACTTAAATAGCCCTGTGTGAAAAAGTGATCTTCCCCTAAACCTAATAACTGGTTGTTCCACCTTAGCAGCAACAACTGCATCAAGCGTTTGTGATAACTGGCAGTGAGTCTTCTGCAGCGCTGTGGAGGAATTTTGTTCCACTCATCTTTGCAGAATTGTTGTAATTCAGCCACATTGGAGGCTTTTCCAGCATGAACCGCCTTTTTAAGGTCATGCCACAGCATCTCAATGGGATTCAGGTGGGGACTTTGACTAGGCCACTCCAAAGTCTTCATGTTGTTGTTCTTAAGCCATTCAGAGGTGGACTTGCTGGTGTGTTCTGGATCATTGTTCTGCTGCAGAACCCAAGTGTGCTTCAGCTTGAGGTCACCAACAGATGGCCGGACTTTCTCCTTCAGGATTTTTTGGTAGAAGCAGAATTCATGGTTCCATTTACCACAGCAAGTCTTCCAGGTCCTGAAGCAGCAAAACAGCCCCAGACCATCACACTAAAACCACCATATTTTACTGTTGCTATGATGTTCCTTTTCTGAAATGCCGTGTTACTTTTACGCCAGATGTAATGGGACCTACACCTTCCAGAAAGTTCCACTTTTGTCTCATCAGTCCACAGAGTATTTTCCCAAAAGTCTTGGGGATCATCAAGATGCTTTCTGGCTAAACTGAGACGAGCCTTTATGTTCTTTCTGCTCAGCAGTGGTTTGATCTTGGAACTCTGCCATGCAGCCATTTTTGCCCCCCAGTCTCTTTCTGATGGTGGAGTCATGAACACTGACCTTCATTGAGGCAAGTGAGGCCTGCAATTCTGGGTCACGTTGGTCGGCCCCTCCTGGGAAGGTTCACCACTGTTCCATGTTTTCACCATTTGTGGATAATGGCTCCCACTGTGGTTCTCTGGAGTAAACCACAGTTAATTTATGTTTTAACAAGGGGGCAATCACTTTTTCACAAAGGGCCATGAAGGTTTCCCCCCCCCCCCCCCCCCCTTGTTACTAAAAATCTTCATTTAAAAACTACCCTGCTTTGCGGCACCCTCTGTTCTGTGCACCATGAGTTAAGTGTTTAATCCCATGACTCCCCCGATTATTGCTCTGATTATCGTTAATTGTAGCCTGGACAGTGCTTCACTCAATTTCATTTAAAAGCAATAAAAACAAACAACTCTTTAAGTGAGTTGGCTCATTAAAAAGCTGGAAGAATCAGCTTGTTAGCACTTATTAATCCATCAAAATGAACAATTTTGTGTTGCAGTTTACAAGTCTTGCAGGTGTTTCACACAAACTTTACAGGAACACATATTCTGCCTTCGTAGCTGCAAACATAGTAGCTGAGGTTTTGTTGTTTTATTTGTCGGCATTGAACTGAAAGGTCAATTCTGTTTGCAGTGTTTTGATTCTAAATAGTTTTGAAGGACTCACACAAAGTTAGAAAAAATAAGAAACATGGGATAAATTAGCACCTGGATGCTGATAGAATGAGAAAGCTGTTAAAAGTCAACTTTGGTGGGTTTGTATTTCATCTCTAACAGAAGCTCCTATCACCGTTAGCTACTCACTTTTCTCGCCTTTTTGCATTAACAGATGCAGTAAAACCTAATATTTTGAAGTGTCTCTGATTTAGAGCTGCCTCTCTTACTCCAAAATGGTTCAACATTGGTTCACAATCTGTACAAGTATGTTTTAGATCAAGCTCTTTCATGAGAATGGATCAGACCCATTTTAAAACAACTGGCTGCCGGTCCTTACCGTAAATATCTTCACACGACAGTGCAGGTTTATTTTCAGCACATTCAATCGCTCATTCAGAGCAGAGTAGAAAAACATCAAATGGAGATTCGGCAGGCTTAACCCACACATCCTGGCCAGACTGTTGGCACCAGACACACATCAATACACACCAAGCTGTCCGTTAGAGGATCAGAGTATTTAAAATGGCTGCAATGAAAAGCAATCACTCAGCGGGCGAAGAGCCACGGGCTGCGCCAGAACTGTTTTTCTTTGTTGACCTGATCTGCTGCTTTGTTGCAGCTAAATGACACATCTTTTCTGTGGATGGTAATCTGACTGTGCAGATTGGGCTATTGCATCATGATGAAATCAAACTGAAAATGTATTTAGGGTAGACCACCTATTGACACGAAGCTTGTTGAGAGCAAATTTGCATCTGGAATCACATGCAGTTCGATTAGCCTGGAGGGTTGTGAGTCCTATTATTCATAAGCCAGTGTTTTTTTTTTTTTTTTAATCATTGTACAGTGTAAGTGTAATATTTTGTCTTTTTTGTAGTAATTAGCTTCGGCTGCTTGGTAATATTCTACAGGTTAGAATATCTCATATGTCTCTTAAGGCGAGGCACGGCAGGCGAAAACCCTGTTTTTTCATCACCTGGTCAATATTGAGATTTTAGTTTTTTTCCCTCCTTCAACATGTTTTCTTTGGGGCTAGCGTAAAAAAGGAAAACTTCAAAAATCAACATTTTAGGAGTTTATTTCATGATACTTTGATGCACCCGGATCCTCAAAATGCAGCTAAAGTTGGTGTTTTTAAACGGAGCGCAGCACCGTGGTGCTCGTCTGAACTCTGTCGTGTCTGGTATCGTTGGAAACGTCTCTTTTTCCTGAACCATGTCATCTTAACCAAACGTGATCGGAGCAGCGAGAATTTAATGCTAAGCCCAGGCTCTCGTTGGCTGATCTTAATTTTGAGCAATGTCATTGGTTTACATTGGTCATGTGACACGGTACAGCCTCTTCCCGTCTGAGCTTCGCGGAAGTTATGAAGTTAAAATACTGAAAGAAACGCTTTCAAAGTGTTTTTTAGAGAGAGAGACGAGCGCGTTCATCTTTAGGAGACAACAGGACGTCACAATTACAGCAATCAGCGGGTAAAATATACGTGAGTTCGTCGCCACAAAGCTGTCAATCACAGCAGCAGCATGTTGTCAACTGTTTACTGCAGCACAGTGTCTCATAACAGGCGCTGCACGTTTGAATCAGCTGATCAGAGAATGAATTTGCCCTAATATAACAAACATAAACCAGAGGCAGGATTCAGAAGGAGATGAGGGAATAAAATCCTGATTTTACAGCAGTTTGCTTCTGAAGTGCCTCTGTGAAGCAGATCTCTGCAGACTGACTGCATCCATCCTCCCCTCTCCTCCTCCGGATGCAACAAGACATGATGTCGCCTTTACATAAATGTGCACATTCTCTTAGCCCATGAATTAAAATTTAAAAATGAAGCCCTTAAAAAAAGAGTAAAGTTTTGTGAATCGCTGCACGTCTCCTCAAACCTATAACTCATCATGATAAAAAGAGGAGATAAATCTTTCCATCTTGGATATGATGATATAGATGTTCTGCATGTTTATTTCTATTCATTTTACTGGGTCTGATGTCTGTAAATAGTGGTTTATTACAAACATGTTCTGAATTTTACATCCATATATCTGCAGGTGATTTTCTCAGGTCGTCTGCAGCCGTAGATGTGAGAACGTGTGACAGTGATGCTGAGATTGTGTCCAGATGAAGCTCCTACACATGCTGTGTTAAACATTTATCAGTTTTTATGAGCTATAAATGTTCTGCTTAGTTGTTCTCATGAATCTGATTGGATCTGATGTCTGTAAATAATTTTATAGAACAAAAATGTGGAGAATTTTACATTCTAAAACTTTAAAAGCTCTCAAAATGAGTTTTTTCTTTTACTCTGGGTAAAAAATCTCCACTTCAGCAGCACTTACAGAAACCAACCTTTCAGGTTTGCTCCTGACTGTTTTCTTAAAGTTTTTACAGAAGGATTTTTTTATATCTCATTCACAGCCTGACTTATAGAACATTCCATCCCAAAAATATGCCAAAAAATGAGTTTTCTCTGGTTGTTGACAGTACTGTATATTGTAAATTGTGAAATGATCTATAGAGATATCCAAAATCCCCTCTGTAAAAACGTTTGACTTTAATATGGGAACAAAATTCTAAAGAAACTTTGAACCTGGTTTAATCCCGTGTTTAGTTTTTTTTTTTTTAGAAATGTATGAAAATTCGCACATTTTTGGCTATATAACACCTAATTTGCATATCTAAACATAAATTTTCAGAAAACTTGCAATACAAAGAATGATTGCCCTAATGTGAGGAATAAACCAGGAAATTTTTGTGGTGATACCAGTTAGTTTCCCTGTTTGCCTGGAGTGTCTCGCCCTAACATAGTGTACAGGTACAAATAATAAACAAAAGATGCATTTCAACTGGTAGAACTAATTCATGCTGTATGAAAAAACCCATGAAATCAATAATTGATGCAGGACTTTAAATGCAGTCATTCAGATCATGTTTGAAATTATTATGATGAATTTGTCTGTTTATGTGATTAGAAAACCATATATCGGACGGTTGTGTAAAAGGCTGCTGTGCCTCAGAGGGAAAGCTCTTTCAATCTTTACTTGGGGCATAAAATCAGGAAGAAGCTCTGTCATCAATCTCATTTGTATTCTTTTATTGCAAATCTGTTTGGCCTTAACGTTGATGTGCAATGCTGTATGGTGTGCCACATGAATAAAAAACAAGATGACAAATGAGAAAAGGGGACAACAAAAAACTGCGAATCCAGGATGTGAAGAAATGTAAAGATTTGCAGGCCTCCCACACAGGGAATGAAAAATGATGAAGCAACACAATTTTGTGTTCAGGAAATGTATAAAAATGCTTATTAAAGTGGCTATTTTAGCTAACAAGAAAAATGATTTCTTGTCCTTGCAATTTTCAGATGGTCAAAATTAGTTATTTCTTTACTGTTTTTGTGGAGTTCAAACTTTAAGCAATTCTAGTTTTAAAAGCTGCAGTCATGACCACTTTATCAGCCACTTAAATGTCTAATCAGCCAATCATATGGCAGCAACTCAACACATGTAGTCATGGAGACGTGATGAAGATGATAGAAAGGCAACAGGAAGTCAGATCAGCACTGGTTCCAACAGAAGTATGCAGACTAACATCTCTGAACACAGAACACGTCCAACCTGGAAGCAGATGGACTCCAGCAGCAGAAACCAGAGCGGGTGCCCCTCCTGTCAGCTAAGAACAGGAAGCTGAGGTGGAACGGGGGGTACTATCCAGCTGCAGCCCCGAAGCAGAAGCCCCCGACGTGACAGGAGCCTCTGCTGTGACGGAAGCAGACCAAACAGCTGGTTCTTTCGCTGTTATATTATCGTCATACATGGGCTCGGAGGTCCTTTTGGGACTTTTTTACGTACAGTTCTTGCAATCTGGCAATCTGGATTTTCATGAGAAATTAGACTTAAATTTCCTGTTTGGTCAATCTCAACAAACAGCAGCGTCAAGCCCTAATGGTTGCACAGTTGTGACTTTGAAGGAACGTTCCGCGAATGTTACTTAAACGTCCCCTAAAGGTTGCATTATATAACTGTGGCAAGGTACGCAACTGAGGGCCCAGGCGGGCTTTGAACCCCAGACTCCCGGGTGAAAGTCATGCACGCTGACCAGTCAGCCAAAGGGACGTCCCTGTGGCCAAGTAGCCAGCGCACGATCAGTCGGAGGCATAGTGACAGGACCGTCAACTGCCACATAACCTTTAGGGGACGTCCAGATAAAATTCTGCGACCGGTCCTTAAAAGTTGCTGGGAAGTTTGCAGTGCGACCTTCAGCTAACGTTGCCGGAACGTTGCAGAAACGTTCACTGTGCGACCTTCACCGAACGTTGCCGTAACGTCAGCTGCAAACGGTCCCGCAACCTTTCGAAAACTTTCCATGACGACGCTGCCTGCTGTTGGTGGTGAATGTTCCTGCGACCTTCATGCAACGTTCGGGGAACGTTTGTGGAACGTTCCTCTGTTAGCTGGAATGTCTGGTGGGTAAATTTATTTACAGTTTTTCTCAATTGCTAAAACACTATTTTTGAAATGTCCCCTCACTGTTTCACAACTTTAAACACTGATCCCAAAACTCAAACTACTTTCCCTAAACCTCTGCTTTTTGCTGCAAAAGGAAGTTATCGACTCAAAACAGCATCACCTGGCCTTAAAAAGCGACACTATTGTCACACAATACAGCAAAATGTAGAACACTACAGAGCAATCAGGAAACACTAACAGAGTTCTCAGAACATCATGCTGTCATCATGCTTTTTTTTTTTTTTTTTTTTTTTCATCAGGCCAAATCCATCATGTCACAACACAGAGAACTCACAACATGAAGTAGCAGAAAAGCACTCGGAGAGCGCAGAGCTCCGCCATTTCTCCGTTTCCAACATCTTTGCACTCACTGTCATTTGCACGATGATTCTTTGTAAATCACCTGCAAACCGTTGTTCAGCCCCTCACACAAAATTCTAGATTGAACGGGCAAATTGCTGAACTCAAATTTGGATCTTTGTAGACCCGACCCTGAATGTACAACCAGATCTGCCCACTCAGGACTTGAGGAAATGACACACATTCAGTCATTTGCAGTCACACTCCTTGACACTCCTTAGGCTTGGAGGAGCCGTTCTCAGCGGGCTCCAACGTCGACTGACAGCCGATAATAAGTGAATAATGACTGTCAGAACACTCTTCCTTCCACATTAGGCCCTTATCACATTTTAATTAAATTTTGCATGCAGGTGGCACATTGAAGAAAACACCCCTGTGCATCTGATCCACAGCCATGTGTTCACGGACCTTTGCATATAATGGTAGGACCCTCAGTGAAGGCGCCGGTGGGTTTCCACCTGCCAGAGGGGCCCTCAGAGGACACATTATGCATGGCAGACAGCTGTCCTGTCTGGTGTTTGCAGCATGGGCTCGCTCATGCAGAAAGACACGATCGGACAGGACGAGCTCGGTAAAGGCTGGGCATGCTGATAGAGACAGCAAATACGAAATAAACACGGACTAATGGAAATGTGTTAATGTGCTACTGACAGGAAAATGTCCATCTATCATCTTTAACTCTAAACCGTGCAGCACAGAGGCCAGAAGCTTTGTTTAATGTAAATGTGCTATGCTGTGTTTGGCAGGTCAGTCTAATGAGAAGAAAGATGCTAAACCCTTTTATATTAGTCGGCTTTTTGTGAAGAATAAATATGATGTGGATTAGAGGGAAATGTGGGAACTATCAGGGCTGGCTGGACTCACTAATCCAGGCAGTCAACATTGTGCTGATCTGTAAACACAGATGCAGCAGGTCATTCAGTAATGACTGAAGCAAATTAATGTAAGGGTCATAAACAAGCAGATCTGCCGTTTATCAAGCGCTTGTGATTTAATAACAACAGGGTCTGGCCAGAGACGTGACTGCGACCCCGCTCGCCCATTTCAGCCTCGTTTCCTGGCTCTGGTCTGCAGACCGTTTATCTGGTGTCATCATTTAATAAACTCTCGGAGATGCGCTGTTAAACTTTAGTCTTCAGCTTAATGACAAAAACAACTTTAATTATCCCAGAGATAAATATCTAATAATTACAAATTACAAATGATTTATAACAAACAAAATTAAAAACAAATTAAATGGCGCACCCCTCATTATTTGTCATGGTCAAGCCTCAAAACACCAGATTTAGGAGATTATCAAGTTATTGAGGCCTCATATGCAGTTATTTCAAAACATAGCAAACTTACCTGTTTCTGTTAAATCCTGTTGTTTAGTAGAAACAAAAGGCTCATAAATATATACAGCCTCTAAAAGCAAGACCGTACAACATGTGGAAATGTGTCGAATGTCCGGCAGGAACCAGACAAGAACACCTCGGCCGTTCCTCAATCCGCATACTTTTTTTTTCCCTTCAAATTTTATTTACAAAAAGACAATACATAATAACAAACGTGCTCGAGGAGAGATGATCAAAATACAAGTATAAAAAGATAAAACAGATTTACAAATCATATTGCTCACATAAAGCTTTGAGTTTCATAGCTTTAGAGTTTGTGCAAAGTTTTAAAGAGTCCAGAAAACAACTTAAATAAGCTTTGATACAGCAAGATTTGGTTTCTGTTTTGTAAACTTGCTATCAATCCGCGTACTTGTGTACTTGCGTGCTTGTGTACTTGCGTACTTGGTGTGGCAGGACGAAGGAGGGCCCAGGCGGGAATTGAACCACAGACTCCCGGGTGAGAATCATGCGCGCTAACCAGTCAGCCAAAGGGACATCCTCTTGGCCAAGTAGCCAGGGAACATGAACACTCGGAGGCATAGTGACAGGACTGTCAACTGCCACATTGGGTACATGCGTACTTGCGTCCTTGTGTACTTGCGTACTTGTGGACTTGCGTACTTGGGTACATGTGTACTTGCGTGATTGTGTACTTGCGTCCTTGTGTACTTGCGTACTTGTGGACTTGCGTACTTGGGTACATGCGTACTTGCGTGCTTGTGTACTTGCGTACTTGCGTACTTGTGGACTTGCGTACTTGTGGACTTGCGTACTTGGGTACATGCGTACTTGCGTGCTTGTGTACTTGCGTACTTGTGGACTTGCGTACTTGTGGACTTGCGTGCTTGTGTACTTGCATACTTGTGTGCTTGTGTACTTGCGTACTTGTGTACTTGCGTACTTGTGGACTTGCGTACTTGGGTACATGCGTACTTGCGTGCTTGTGTACTTGCGTACTTGCGTACTTGCGTACTTGTGGACTTGCGTACTTGTGGACTTGCGTACTTGGGTACATGCGTACTTGCGTGCTTGTGTACTTGCGTACTTGCGTACTTGTGGACTTGCGTACTTGTGGACTTGCGTGCTTGTGTACTTGCGTACTTGCGTGCTTGTGTACTTGCGTGCTTGCGTGCTTGTGTACTTGCGTACTTGCGTGATTGTGTACTTGCGTTCTTGTGTACTTGCGTACTTGCGTACTTGCATGCTTGTGTACTTGCGTACTTGCATGCTTGTGTACTTGCGTACTAGAGTACGTCGTCTGTGCGTACGACTTGTGGACTTGCGTACTTGCATGCTTGTGTACTGGGGTACATGCGTACTTGCGTGCTTGTGTACTTGCGTACTTGCGTACTTGTGGACTTGCGTACTTGTGGACTTGCGTGCTTGTGTACTTGCGTACTTGCGTGCTTGTGTACTTGCGTGCTTGCGTGATTGTGTACTTGCGTACTTGTGTACTTGCGTACTTGCGTACTTGCGTGCTTGTGGACTCGTGAAACATCATCCGCAGTCCGGTTATGTTCTGTTAAAAAGTTCGCTTCTCAGCAAGTACGCTGGAAATCCCCGCATGAGAACTTCCTCTGCAACATTGTACCGAGCAGCATCAGAGGAGGCTCGTGCGTACTCGGCCAGATATAAATCCCAGCATGCACCTGCACACGCGCAGCGTTTGGGAGCCTCCTCCTCACTCCTCCGCCTCTAACAGCCAAACCTGAGCATCATTTCTGTTCGCTATTGTCGTTCTTGGCCTTTTGTCTGCAGCTCTTCCTCCTGTTTTCCTCTCACAGCTGTTTTTGATAACATGATTATGATTAACTCACCTGATTGCCCATTTGGATTAATATGCTTCTGTACTGGAAGCAAATATAACTTACATGAAACAAAAACATCCACTCAGTATGATTGTTTTGCAGCAGTTATTTTGATTGTTTTTATTTGTTTCAGTACAATTAAAAGCTGCACTAAAGTCTACAAAAAGAACTCTGGTGTACGCTTGAGCAGGCGAAAACTGTTTTGAGACCATGTCAAGCAGTTAGCGCAGCATTGCCAGCACCTCTTTCCCTCTTCCAGTAGTTTCATGCACACTGTCGGCGACGCTGATTATATTTTTGTAAATTTTGTTCTTTACTTGTTTCCATGATTGTCTTGTGCTGCTGGGGTTGCATCTGAAAATAATGTGGTTATGAGGTCACAAATGCAGAAAACATGAACTTATGAAGCCACGCCCACCCATGCCATCATGGTGAAGAGTTACACGTGCAGACATGAGCCTGGAAACATCTATATGGACAGTGTGAGAAGGAAATCCACTGAGGAAGCTGTAATGATGAAGTGACACTAGTGTTCAGTGTCCGATATTGTTCCATGATTGGACAATCGCACGGACCTGCGCATCAACAGTCGGCCATTTTCTGCCAGCATTCCTTCCTGCTGTTGCCGCGGCGACTGTGTTGCCTCTGGTCTGGATGATGTTCCTGAATCCTTCATATTCCTCACGTATCATCGTCTGCTTCTCCATGGTGAAATACAGGGGTTCGACAATGAAACTGAAACACCTGCCATTTTAGTGTGGGAGGTTTCATGGCTGAATTGGACCAGCCTGGTGGCAAATCTTCATTTATCTTTAGCAGAATTAAATGTGCACCTCAGCTCTCCTGTTTCCACCAGAACTGTCCATCGGGAGCTCCACAGGGTAAATATACACGGCCGGGCTGCTATAGCCAAACCTTTGGTCACTCGTGCCAATGCCAAATGTTGGTTTCAATGGTGCAAGGAGCACAAATCTTGGGCTGTGGACAATGTGAAACATGTATTGTTCTCTGATGAGTCCACCTTTACTGTTTTCCCCACATCTGGGAGAGTTTTCGGTGTAGAGAAGCCCCAAAGAACTGTACCACCCAGATTGTTGCATGGCCAGAGTGAAGCATGGGGGTGGATCAGTGATGGTTTGGGCGGCCATATCATGGCACTCACTTGGCCCAATACTTGTGCTAGATGGGCGTGTCACTGCCAAAGACTACTGAACCATTCTGGAGGACCATGTGCATCCAATGGTTCAAACATTGTATCCTGAAGGCGGTGCAGTGTATCAGGATGACAATGCAAAAATACACACAGCAAGACTGATGAAAGATTGGTTTGATGAACATGAAAGTGAAGTTGAACATCTCCCATGGCCTGCAAAGTCACCAGATCTGAATATTATTGAGCCACTTTGGGGAGTTTTGGAGGAGCGAGTCAAGAAACGTTTTCCTCCACCAGCATCACGTAGTGACCTGGCCACTATTCTGCAGAAGTATGGCTTAAAATCCCTCTGACCACTGTTCAGGACTTGTATGTGTCATTTCCAAGACGAATTGTCGCTGTATTGGCTGCAGAAGGAGACCCCACACCATACTAATAAATAATTATGGTCTAAAACCAAGTGTTTCAGTTTCATTGTCTAACCCCTGTATTAGGGATGCACCGATGCATCGGCTGGACATCGGTATCGGCCGATGTTTGCCTTGTTAACTGCCATCGGCCATCGGCCAATAGAAATGACATTCGCCGATGGCAGTGGCCGATTACTATATAGCCTATATACATATATATATATATATATATATATATATATATATATATATATATATATAATGATTTACATGTGTCATCAACACTGTTCTTAAGAAAAACTCTTTTTTCCCCCTCTTTTTTGGGCAGATGGGGGGGGGGGGGGGGGGGGGGGGAGATACTGGTAGAAGGCATCCACGCACTTTCCCCAGTAGAGAAACGAAGACGGCGGCGGTCGTGTGGCAATATTTTACCGTTTCAGAAAAAGATCAGAGTTACGCAGTTTGCAGTACATGCTCCACAAATATTTTTTATTGGGCCATGAAAATAATCTTCTCACCGAGTATGTTTTTGTTTATTAGGCTAAAACCACTCAATTTTGTTGGGCAACATACTGAAGCATTCTTTTTGTGATTATCAGTCCCAGGTCTTTGAAAAGTTTTCAGAAAAGAGCTTGTTATAACTAATGTCAACCACAAAGTGACATTAAAGGTTGTTTCTGTTTCATAAATTGGTCTGATTGAATTTGTGCTCATTCAAGGATAGACTGATTAAGAACTGAAAGACTTGTAAATTTCTGTGGCACAAAGGAAGTAATAAATAAAAATAGAAAACATCGGCCATCGGCCGAGTTATTATGTTAAACATTGGTATCGGTATCGGCCCAGACTTTCACAATCGGTGCATCCCTACCCTGTATGTCGCTCTCTGTTTGTCCATGTCTGCGATTGGTCAGACGCTTCAAACCCCACCCCTTTTATATGAGCGTGCACTAATCAAGATTGGAAAACCCTGGGTTGAGTTACCGAGTTGATAACCAGCTTCGTAGTACTGTTTATCAAGATGGTGCATGTCTGGTTAAACAGAGAAATCCCGGCTCTGTTAATCCAGCTTCGTAGAATAGGCCCCAGTTGTGTTGTGGAGTCAACTAGTCTTTTCCATGTCATGTATTTGTTCTGCCCAGCGACTAAACCAGGTGAGTCCAATCAGCCCTGTTTAATTCATTGTGCTGATTGGACTCACCTGGTTCAGTGACTGGACAGAACAAATTCATGACATGGAAAGACTTGTTGACCCCACAATTCCCACCTCTGGTATCACACACAAACTGTGTGACGATGAGCAATTTCAAGCTTTTGCTTTGGCCCGCTTGTGTCCCAGAATTAAACCCTAATATCTGCGGGATTTTCTGAGCAGAGACAATGTCAGCTGCAGACAGCTGGATGGGGTAGCGACTGTTCAAACCCAGATCAGACAGTACTGCCGCTCCATGAGGAGGCTTAATGTGGCTGTTATTGGTGCCAGTAACGGACATGCTTTTTCCTATCAACAGGATGCTTTGTTTCTTCTTCATTTGTTTTCATATGAGCGCTGTGATTAGTTTCTTCATGTCCCACAGCTTGATGAGAGGATGAGAATCCTACTTACTTTCTCCTGCAGCTGTTTTACTACCATGCCATAAACCTGTCAGATTTTTGTTTGAAGTTTGTTTTTGCCAGAATGAATTTGCCAACTTCAAAACAAAGTTTGCTGCCAAAAAACCCAAAATGTGCAGCTTTTCAAAACTAAGCTTAAAAATATAAGTACAAATTTAAGCGTGCAAGAGTACAGTTATAGATAATAAAGCATTTAATCCAGTGAGCTGATGGGAGTTATGCAGTCTGCACAGATTGTCCCCTGGAGACAACAGCAACTCACAATTGCATTCAAAGAATATGCAAGTTCTTGTCATGAGAGCAATCCCTAGCCTGATGTACATGTATTTTCTATCACAGGAATGGACGAAGTGTGTCCTCGAGGACCGCTGTACTGCTGATTTTGGATGTTTCCTGTGGCAGATCAGATTCAGATTAATGGCTCAACATGCTTGGGCTGAACTTGACAACAGGCTCTTAAGGAAACCCATTCAATTTGAATCAGATGTCTCAGAGCAGAGAAACATCTAAAACCTGCAGGACCTCCAGGACTTTGATAGAAGCGACAGGTTGCGTTGCTGAACTGTAAACACATGACTTTGCTCTGCAAGTGTAGCTCACAAAGCAAAGCTACACTTACAAAGCTGCCTCTGCAAAAGGATGGTACAGCTGTTCAGAGGTGCTAATCATTCAATCGCTCGACAAACTGATTGCTGCTACGTCAATCATCAAGCCTCCTCGCTCGCAAACTCTCAACTCCAAACAATGAAAAACCACCACATAGTCATTATAAACACAATCACATCACATTTAGAGTTAAAACATGTTGTAGTGTTCTCTTTCTCACAGAGCGGACGGGCCGCTTCACCTACGGATGGCCATTGCTACAACAAAAAATAGAGCGACAGAAAGCTACAAATGCTACAGTATATTTAAACAGCCCCGTATAAAAACAATGTCAGAAAGCAGGTGGGCTAAGGGCGCCTAAATAGCTAACCGCAGCCACTAGTGGTGTAGTCACGACCACACTACCACGACCAGGGGCGGAGACTAAGATATTTTACAAGACTGGGACTGTGTTGGGCCTAGTTCACATGGAGCTGAAGCCGGTTCAGGTGTGAAACCGATCCGGGGGAAAGGTTTCACCATCCCCATGAAACCGCTGTAGTACGTCCTACAAGGCTGTGGGTGGCGCTATGATGATTAAAGTGTGACACTCCAAACCTAGAACAAGACAGCGCAAATAAAGACTCACCACGTCGCTGGAAATCAACAAAGGAAGAGCAGAAAGGCAGAGATGGCCGAGGATTTACGAGGCGAACGCGAACGTTTTCTACATGCTCGAAAACAGTCGCTCACCGACGCCATTGTTGTCGTGAATTTTTTTTCAATGAAATTTATTGTTGTGAATGACACCAACACGTGTTGTCTCACTGACATCATACACACTCAAAAATAGAGGTACGAGACAGGAACATTTCTGTACCTGTAGGTAGATTTTTTTTACAAATGTTCTCTCAAAAGTACAATATTGGTCTTTATGAGACCAGAAGTACCTATATACTATGAAAAAAGGGTCCAAAGTAATAGAAAGTACACATTTGTACCATTTCAACCCTAAGGGTACCTGCAGCATTGAAAAATGTGTGTAGCTTGTACAATAACTATAAATAGCAGTACTTCTAAACAGTAGTATAATTATAGTTATTATATTATGATTTTCATAATAATCATAGTAATAATTATACAATATTATATTATATATTATATAATAATTATTCATTTATTATTAGCATCTTTGATTGTTGTCATAATCTCTATTTTATTGACTTTTATTCCTCATCTTTAATTGGTTTAATTGTACTTTATTAACTCATACAGCTTGATAAGGTACAAAAATGGACCATGAAGGTACAGAAATGTCTTTCAGAAAGGAACCCCCCCAGCAACAAACTTTGTCCCCTTTTAAGTAGAAATTGGTACCTCTATTTTTGAGTGTGTATCCATCATTTCGGAGCAATTATGCAGCCCTAATCTTGATTGAATCTGAGATATCGACAAACATCAAATTACAATCCACTGTATCAGTACTGTATGATATTGTATTGTGATCAAACCAGTGATTTATGGCCCTGTTACATAATGCGACTGGCTCCATTGTGAATTTTGTTCACATACTTGCTCGTGTACTGGGCTTGTTCCAGATCCAGCTGGAGGCACATTAGAGAATTCAAATTTGTAGGATGTGAGCAAGACCTTTGGTATGACAACAGTAGAGGAGGTTAGCATAAAAATCATAAAAACAGCACCATCGGTCATGAGTCAGAGTAGAAGGAAAGGCTCAAAGGCTGACCTGCAAAAAAACAGCAGCTTCTTACACAAAACAGTTCTTTTAAAGAAAGAAAAGTGCATTCTAGCCTTACTGTGTAGGATAATGAGTGTTTTAAACCTCATCCAACATGTTTTTAACCATAACCTGGTAACACTGTCACCAAACCCCACCAGGAAACGAGAAAACTGTTCTATAAAAGTACCATCTGGTTGGCGACTACATTTAACCTGTTGGTATTTTAGCATAGCGCCCATGGGACGCCATGCATTTTTCATAAATAAATATGTATTTTGCTCAGTGTACATTCTAAGTACCTCCTCGTTTTACACCATTGGAAACCTGAGATTCTTGAGATTTCAATGATCTAAACCATTTATAAGATACACATAAAATTAATCAGTTTCACTGTATTTAGACCCCTATTATTCAGTACCAGTGGTAGTTGGGGGGGGGGGGGGGCTCAACCATGTTTGTACTCATAACGGTTGAAGAACAGCTTAAGATTTACTTGGTGTGCTTTTTTCAGGCGTTTTGGGTGAAAAGTTAAAGAGAAAGAGTAGCATTTACAGCTGGGTGTGAAAAATGCATCATCCCAAAGCTGCACGGAGATCCCCCCCCCCCCCATACCCCCCCACCACCAACCCACCCTTACCCACCATCTGTCTGAAATTTGGGGTTGTTTCATGGCCTGAATGATCAAGGGAAAGGACACGATTATTTCAAATCCTGGATTAGTGAATCGTGACATTTAGCGGAGGTAATGTAAATCCCCATGTGGCACGTTGGAGTCTTCATTTGAACTTACGGAAAGTGACAGTTTTTTTTTTTAATCCATAGATGTGGCATTTACATTCTTGTGTAAATTTTCTGTTTATTTATTTATTTTTTAAAATGGCAGCCCGTTTGATCCGGACTCTGATGCTTCATCAGATGTGTAGCAGCGGCGTTCCAGTATGAACCAGAATAACCATCAAATCTTCACTTCCCCGTCAAATCAAACATGCTGGCACTCTCCTGAAAACACCTTCAGACAGGTGACAGGCTTTAATCTCTACAGACACCATGAGGAAGGACATGTTTATTCCTGCGGTGTTTTTTTATCATTATTTAAAGAAATGTGGCTCATGGTTTTCATCTTTTTTTTTCCAGCTAGAGATTACTCTGCCTTTAATCTGATTAGCAGATGACACATTTCACAGTCTCCACAAGTAATCTTCTTTTGCAATCCCATATTCAATCATATTACTCCCTCCTCATCTGTCTGGGGACTCTCTGGAATGATACCACATGTTAGAGCCGTCCCGAGCTCGTGGAGTTTTCTCCTCGAGCTTTGACATAACGTAGAAGTTCCCTCGTAGCTGAAAACAAACTTCAGACGAGCAGCAAACATGACAGCAGCATGAAATGGGATATGCTGTATTTTCTGAGAGTGCCGCCGTGGATTGATTGGAGTTTCTAATCACGTACAAAAAGGTCGCGGAGGAGTGTGAGCGAGCACACATGCATTTCCCGGAGGACGTGTGAGTGGCATGCTTCCTAAATCTCCCTTTAAGCCCCTTAAAGTTTAGAGTAACACACCAGCGTGGTTATTGTTGCTGCAGGAGTGTGTGCAGTGTGTGCGTCTGCGCTGTAACGTTAGCGAGGAGCGCTGGCGTGCTCATCTCTGTCAGCCAGCATGTAAAACCACCATCACAACGCTTTTCCTTTGTGTCCGTTGCCATGATGTCACGGTCAGATGGCGTGTCCTCAAGTTCCACCGCGCTGCTGCATAAACACAAATCCCTCAGTGCATGTGGGAATATCATCCCAGAAGAAATGTGTCGTCACCTGCTGTGCAAAATATCCCCAAACAACTGTGTAAAACAGGACAGCCGGGTCTACGCATGATGCTCGCTGAGCCGCGCGCTGAACGGCAGCTTTGGTTCCTCACAGGTGACAGCAAAGCATCAGCGGTGACAAAGAGTTCTGCCTCATGTGCTATGGTTTGTTTTTTATGCAGAAAATCCACGTAATCCCAGTCAGCATCAGAACCTTTAATCCCAGTCAGCATCTAGAACCTTTAATCCCTGTCAGCATCAGAACCTTTAATCCCAGTCAGCATCAGAACCTTTAATCCCTGTTAGCATCAGAACCTTTAATCCCAGTCAGCATCAGAACCTTTAATCCCAGTCAGCATCAGAACCTTTAATCCCAGTCAGCATCTAGAACCTTTAATCCCAGTCAGCGTCCAGAACCTTTAATCCCTGTCAGCATCAGAAACTTTAATCCCAGTCAGCATCAGAACCTTTAATCCCAGTCAGTATCAGAACCTTTAATCCATGTCAGCATCAGAACATGTAATCCCAGTCAGCATCAGAACATTTAATCCCAAACAGCATCAGAACCTTTAATCCCAGTAAGTATCAGAATCTTTAATCCCAGTTAGCATCCAGAACCTTTAATCCCAGTCAGTATCAGAACCTTTAATCCCAGTCAGCATCAGAATCTTTAATCCCAGTTAGCGTCCAGAACCTTTAATCCCAGTCAGTAACAGAACCTTTAATCCCAGTCAGCATCAGAACCTTTAATCCCAGTTAGCATCCAGAACCTTTAATCCCAGTCAGTATCAGAACATTTAATCCCAGTCAGTATCAGAACCTTTAATCCCAGTCAGCATCAGAACCTTTATTCCCAGTCAGTATCAGAACCTTTAATCCCAGTCAGCATCAGAACCTTTAATCCCAGTATCAGAACCTTTAATCCCATCATGTTACATGTGAAATCCTGAACTCGTCCTCACACAGACACGCATTGACTTAATCGTTGCTTATTACACAACAATCTGTGCATAATCTACACTAAACAGCATGCATAGAGCAGGTTTGTGTTGCGCAGTCCTAGACTCCGTATACGGGACAGAAACGTTAGGATCGGTCGTTGTGGGTCAGACTGATTACAGTCTGCTCTCACATTAATAACCAGATGTTTCTACCTCCAAATAATTAACGTGCTTTAATTTCTGCAAGGAAACCATCTCTGGCTGATTCAGCTGGATCTGCAGCTGACTCCAGGCAGGAGCATGCAATATTTACTCTAAGTGCACTTTCCCCCAATTCAGTTCAGGCTGAGGGCTGCTTAAAAGGAATCAGCTATGGCAGCAAGGACAATTACCTTCTGAGCATTTCTAAATGAAATACGCTGGGACAGGGGTGGAAGCAGACTACGAGCTGGTTCCTTCAAACACAAAAGCCAACAAGTTCACCCTTTCAAACCATCATAATGTATAAGACATCAACTCATACCATTAGGTCTGATTATTCATGTCATTCTGTAAAGAACCCCCCCTTCAAGACGCAGAGGGGAAATACAATCTATATTTAAACATCAAAGAAAACATTATATCCAAATGTTTCCTCAAAGAGGCCAAAACTGCTCGTTTGGACTGGGTTGAGTCGTCTTCGTTGGTTCAGACTGAAAAAAGTCTCGCGTGTTAATCCCATCGTGTGGGTTGCATAGGTTTAACACATACTCAGCAGTCATGTAACTTTACCAACTCCTGGTTGGGTTTACCTACAGACTTGCCTTGATGAGGGGGATTATGTCAGAGATTTTTTTTAACCCTTTATTGACTGCAATAGAAATGGCCCGTCTCTGCCTGCTCTGGTACTTTTGTGCATAGTGGGGTCGTTTCTTCGGTTATGCTCAAGGTCATGGACATCAATGACAGAAATAACTGACAATGCTCTTGAAAGAATACCATAAAAAGGGGGGGAAAGGGGGGGGGGGGGAGAAAAAAGAAAAGGGAAAAAAAAAAAAAAAAAAAAAAAAAAAGAAAAAAAAAAAAAGGAAAAAAAAAGAAAAAAAAGAAAAAAAAAAAAAAAGGGGGAAAAAAAAAAAAAAAAAAAAAAAAAAAAAAAAAAGAAAAAAAAAAAAAAGAGGGAAGAAAAGGGGAAAAAAAAAAGGGAAAGGGGGAGGGGAAAAAAAAAAAAAAAAAAAAAAAGAAAAAAGACAACCCAAGGAAAAAAAAAAAAAAAAAAAAAAGAGGAAAAAGAGAGAAAGACGAAGAAAAAAAAAAAAAAAAAAAAAAGGAAAAGGAAAAAAAGAAAAGGGGAAAAAAGAACAAGAAAAAAAAAGAAAAAGAAAAAAAAGAGCAAAAGGAACCAAAAAAAAAAAAAAAAAAAGGCCAAAATATGAAAAATACACAAAAATCTGAATTGTTTTCTCACATCTTGCTAACAAAAAAAAAACAGTGATCCAAAACATTTCAAAATGTACAAAATTAAGATAAATACTTCTTAACACTTTACAGGTTATTGCAACCATATACATTCCTTTAATCCTAAAAATAAAGACATTTTTTCTGCTGTGGTGTCATTTGATGGGAGTATTTCTAGGTGCTTTACCTGGAATATCTATAATGTAAAAAAAAAAAAGGTTCTTTACCGTTTTGAGGCTGAAATAAAATTCAGGATTAAAAAAAAAAAAAACTACTAAATGAACATACAAAAACTATATAAATGCAGAAAAGTATTGAATAATTATTAGGTATCTTCAATCTATGTATTTTGAGTGTAAATTTTAAATTCTTTGTTTTTAATCAGGTTATTTTATTGAATTTATTCAGTTTCATTTGTACAGACACTGTATGTGCTGTAGTTTGTGATATAAGCAGATCCTGTAGGCCTATAAATAAGTCAAAGGTCAAACTATCTGTCTTGAACGATGGAACAACAATGCAGAGAGAGCTTTGCTGTAGCCTCTTCCATGTGTGATGACTGTACTTTCCTTTGATGTACTATACAATACTGCATCCACAGCAGCAACAGATTTATTCAGGATTTACAGTAAAATAGTTTTGGTTCCCTTATTGCTTGTGTCGACTTCTATTTGCATGTTATTTTCGCTCTTATATGGCATCATATATATGGAGCAAATCAATAAAAACAAAAGATTTTTAGCTTTAGATCAACAGTGTGTAAATAATATACACAAGTATGTGATAAAATGAGAAATGTGTTTACAATATTTTGAATTCTGCGTTTCATTTTGCAGTATAGGGGCCTTTTTGCATTTTGTGTGAGCAATAACTGGATTTGTGTGTAAAGTTTTGAGAAATAGACAAAGAGATTTGAAAATGTGTGTAAGCAATTGAAAAACCCTGTAAGCTCCACAGCGGCTGCAAACGTTCTATTTCATTTGTCTAGAGTATATCCCTCGTGTTAAGAGGTGGTGCTGTGGTGATTTTTATTGAATTCAACAGTGAGAACTAAACCCGCTGTCCTCACTGCTCATGGAAATGATTCTGAATCAGACGTGTGCGTCCAGTATCGTCCCTCTCAGAAGCTTCAAGTTTGCACCTGCTTTTCAGACGTACTAAAATAGATGCAAAAAACCAGCAAGACAATGCGTCTCACGGTTGATAAATCACCTTGCAAATGCTAAATTAATATATTTACATTTTCTCCTCCCATCACGCACTATTGCGTGTAAACACTCCACATTGCATATTCATAGCAGAAAAAGTAAATGTATAAGAGGCGCTATTAAGCACGTTTTAAAGACCGAACCCTTTTTGGATGCTGTTAATAGATCAGTTTGTACATTTTTTTGGCGTGTGCAGTGAGATAGCTCATGTTTTTATACACACAAACCTTTGATTGATCCGGCCCTAAAACACAAACAAGAAAAAGACAAAAATACACTAAAAGAAATTGAGAGATTAAGATGTGATTGAAGGAGTTAGAAAGATAGAAACTTTGCTAAAAAGAAGACTGCACTGAAATTATGTGTTGGTGTGTTCAGCAACATCAGTGGTTGGTGGAGCGCTCTCCGGAGACCGACTTTCATTAGTGTTATTATTTTCAGATGATGTTGCTGGTGGTTAAAAAGTACCTGGTGGCTGCCTCACGTAGCCGGCAGTCTCACGAGTGCAGGACCGCTGAGGATTGGTCTCGTCCCACAGCTTTCCATTTCACCTGTTGAAAGAATGATGCAAGCCCGAGTCCCTGCTCCTGCCGCAGCATTACAGGTTGCATAGATGTTGCAATCTTCTTCCTCTCCTTCAGGGAGAAGATGTGAGAGTCAAAACATTTGCAATTCTCAGATATACACATCTTTTTACTGATTTCATTGCTTTGACGTTTTACTTACTGCGACAAGGAACAAAGCTTTGTTCATTTCTTATCAGTTATTCCATAAATCGACGGAAAATTAAGAAATATTCTTAAGTTTTTGCTTATTAGTTATTATGTTGGTAATAATTAAGCAATTATTTTCTTTAATCCATTTCCAGAGAAGCATCTTACGCCACATCAGCAACATGACACCGTAGGCATCATAAAACATTTCAAAGTCTACAGCAGTTAATTTTGCACCATCACAGTTTCAGGAAAGTTAAGAAGATGAACTGCAAAAATAAAAACAGGAGATGCTGAAAAAAATCACCAGGGTTCCCACGTATCCTGGAAAACCTGGAAAATGACTGAACATTTTTCCAGTCATGGAAAACACATGGAAAATGAGAAAAAGAGTTAAATGTCCTGGAAAAGCTTGAGTTGTCCTGGAAAATGATTTTTCCTTCTTGTCCCCGCTTCATGACCTGCAGGTCCTACAGATTTTCAGGTTCAGGACCTCCTGACCCAGTATGAACCCACCAGACCCCTCAGGTTACCTGGATCTGGTCTTTTATCAGCTCCAGAGTCAGAACCAGACCTGGAGAAGCTGCGTTCAGCTTCTATGCTCCACATGTCTGGAACAAACTCCCAGAACGTCTCAGATCAGCTGAAACAGTTTATTTACATCCAGGTTGAAGACCCACCTGTTCTCAGCTGTTTTCATATCCGCACCGTTTTCGTTTGAGATCTGATGTTCTCAAATCATCTAGCATTGTTTCCTGCTCTCTGCTGTAATGCTTTTAATGTTTTATGAAGAACACTTTGAATTGTTCTAAACTTGCGTAAGAACAAATTCCAGACATGACGATTTTTGTGAACGCCACAATCTTTGTGAAAAGTAGGAACTGAGAACAGATTTGTTTGGATGAACGGCTGCTGAATGAGGCCCAATGATCACAAACACAGCAGCAACATGATGAATCACGGTGCTGCAATGTTGCAGTCAAATCCAGACCTCAACCTGACACAAACGCTGTGTTTGGACATTTAGCAACAACAGTAGTCTTGTTTTTAATGTCTGCGTCTGGTTAGATAAAGGTTAAATAAAATAAATAATAAATTTAGAGAGCCGTGCAAGTAGCCAACCCAGGCTCTGAAGGATTGCAGGAGAGAAGCAGAGATCATTAACATGTAATTGCATATTTAAAATGAAACATGTTTCAGATTATAAGCAGCAGACTGAGTTTAAGGAGTTCATTTGCAAAGACAGATCTCTGGATTTTCATTATGCGGTGCAGAATTAATGCAGCTTTTATTTTTACTGTATATTCTAACATCATGTGTATGATCTACCTCAGAGGTGTCACTCATTTTAGTTCAGGGGCCACATATGTCACAATTTCATCTCAAGTGGGCCGGACCGGGAAAATGATCAGACAATCACTTATAAATAACAAAAACCACAAATGTTTCCTTTTATCTATCAAGATGTTTATATACGATGAACTTTCTATTAGAGAGAAAACATATATTTTGAGGAACGGAGTGGTTTAAAATATTTTGTTATATTTTTTCTTTGTTCATTTTATGTATTAATTTCAGTCAACATTTTATTGTTTATGTGACAAAATATTCATATACATTTTAATATAAACTCATAAACATGAATTTATAATCTTAATTTTCCCTTGAAACTTCCCAAATATGGAATATTTTTAATATATGAATTTTTATATTTTACTTTTATTGTTATCATTATTATCAAGTCATTCAAATACTATACTACATGTTCATTATAACTTACAGATCATAATGGATGTACAAAATCACTTACTGTAATATTGAATGACGGGAATCTGGAACTAAAAAACACAATTTTTCACATTATGATTGGGGACTTTTCAAGAGAAATAAGATTTCCACATGTGTGAAGTAATCCTGATCTCATCATATAAACTGAGGTCAGATCTGTAAAGTATATATTGAAATACTTTATATTTAGACTTTTAAAAAGATTCCAAGCTCTGCTGGACCAATCAGAAACTAGAGTTTGTTTTATTGTTTTAAATGTGACATTTAATAATTCACCTCGCGGGCCAGACTGGACCCTCTGGCGGGCCGGTTTCGGCCCCCGGGCCTTACGTTTGACACCCATGATTTACCTGCTCCAGAGTGGCCCAGTCAGGTCCGGATCCAGCTGAAAGGCAGGGCAGGGTGCTGCATTCATGCCCCCACTAACCCAATCACCGGCCAGTGCTGCCAGAATTAAATGCTAATTACTGTCTGCAGACATGAAGGAGGGAGGACGGATGAAGACTTCCCCGTCAGAGTGTTCCCCTCTTTTGTTTGTTATTGTTTTTTAACCAAGCTGCCTCAGAAATGTTTGTTTCTCCCAAATGTGCAGTCCCCCCCCCCCCTGTCTGTCACTGTGGATCAGACACAGCGAGACGTGCTGAGAGGCTGTCATTGTCTGTCTTTTTCAAAGCCAAGCGCATTAACAGGCTGGCAGCGTGACCCGGCCGCGCTCTCTCCACCGCACGATTACTGTGTTTAGTTGTGTACCCGGTGCCTCTGACCTCTATTTTCTAATGGGGAGAGACCTTTAAGGGGCACTCAAGACTGAAAGACACTTGTGCGTCTCCACTAACAGTTTTATTTTATAAGAGAGAGAGTGTGTGTGTTGTCCCCGTTTGTCCTCCCACCCGAGGCAGTGAGAGCACCGAGCATGTGCATCCTGTCTGGTCCTGTAAAGGAAAGAGTGGATCACAAGGTTCTTGGAGCCTGGAGGAGATATAAAAGAACTGCACTCAGTGGGCCTTCGTAGAGGAACACGAGGCTAAAAGACGGGTCTCTAACTCAACTCTTTTTAAAGTGAGCGTTTCAAGATATTTGAAGGCATCCTCTCCTAAAGGCAGGGTAGATGATGTTTTCCAGGAGCACTTTTTTACCATTTTGCTTAAAGTCTTCTTCACACCCCGATTGCAGACAATAAATTAAATGATCTGACACAAAAATAAGAATATTTAGTCAACTGTGGAACAGACCGGACTGAAAAAGCCATCCAATGACATTGTAACGGCCCGTGCTTATTGATTGAATGATTATATATCCATCAAACTCGACTGCTGTTTGTCTGCTGCGCGCTCGCCGTGAGCGTCTTACAGTGCACATGAACATGGCTGCTTTTTTATGCAGTTGAATGCTCTTAAAATCCACCAGAAAGAAAAAAGAAATGGATGTGGATGAAGTCATGGAGGTGTTGGTGTTTGCAGTGAGGATGTTTTACACCACAGAAGAAGATGGAGATGAGATGACTGTAACTTTTAAGAAATCATGGTTCCTCTGCTGTTTACTGGAAGGCTAACAAGCTAGCCACTCGCCTGTTCTCGGTTATCTTTGCGGACAACCATCGGCGCCAACCTGATCTCACAAAAATTTGTGACATGAGCACGAACAGTTTTACGTCTGTTCCTCCAGAGCTGCTGTCATGCAACTTGGCTCGTTACGTCTGCAAAACTGAATGACAGCACAAAGTAATTCAGATGACGTTGAGCAAGAAATGCCTCTAACAGCTGCATGAAGCAGCTCTGGAGGAACAGATGAGGACACAGAGCAGGTGTCCGTCATGCAGAAGTCGGGGAGATGGATTCCAGGTTTCTCCAGGCAACATGCAGCCAACAAACCTAAAAGGATTTAGGCTCCGTCAGAATGAGAAGAACTGTGGATCGCACATATAAACTGAGAGGATGTTAAAAGCGTAATATAGTCTGTATTTTTGTGCAAAAACGACCCAATATGGGTGTGATTTTTTTAGAGGACTTGTTGGTTTTACATTGCACAGTTTTACGTGTCATCAGCACGTAATTTGAAGCAGAAAAATTTGTGTCTGGGGACACAAAAAGCTTCCCCATTCACTTAACATTGTGCAGCTTTACGTGTCAGTGACACGTAATTTGAAGCAGTTACGTGTCGGGGACACGAATATGAGTAAAACTGTTCGTGCTCATGTCACGTATTTTTGTGAGATCAGGTTGATCGGCGCACACGTTCCTGTTCTGGAGGCGTGGTTTCAGGTGGGTGTATTTTTTTAAATGTCGTTTGCTCAAACCGTTTTTCCAGGATCCTCAACTGTCTCAGTCCTGATAGGACAGAGGTTTAGGGGTCTCCCAGCCCTGATAGGACAGAGGGGTAGGGGTCTCCCAGCCCTGATAGGACAGAGGGGTAGGGGTGTCTCAGTCCTGATAGGACAGAGGGGTAGGGGTCTCCCAGTCCTGATAGGACAGAGGAGTAGGGGTGTCTCAGTCCTGATAGGACAGAGGGGTAGGGGTCTCCCAGCCCTGATAGGACAGAGGAGTAGGGGTCTCCCAGCCCTGATAGGACAGAGGAGTAGGGGTCTCCCAGTCCTGATAGGACAGAGGAGTAGGGGTCTCCCAGTCCTGATAGGACAGAGGGGTAGGGGTCTCCCAGCCCTGATAGGACAGGGGAGTAGGGATGTCTCAGTCCTGATAGGACAGAGGGGTAGGGGTGTCCCAGCCCTGATAGGACAGAGGGGTAGGGGTGTCTTAGCCCTGATAGGACAGAGGGGTAGGGGTCTCCCAGCCCTGATAGGACAGAGGAGTAGGGGTCTCCCAGCCCTGATAGGACAGAGGAGTAGGGGTCTCCCAGTCCTGATAGGACAGAGGGGTAGGGGTCTCCCAGCCCTGATAGGACAGAGAGGTAGGGATGTCTCCATCCTGTTAGGACAGAGGAGTAGGGGTCTCCCAGCCCTGATAGGACAGAGGAGTATGGGTCTCCCAGTCCTGATAGGACAGAGGGGTAGGGGTGTCTCCGTCCTCTTTCTCCCTGTCATTTTGGTATACCACATGATTGGATTTCTGCATGTTGACATCTGCAGAAAATCTTCTGTTCTGCATCTCGTGCTTCTCGTTCAGGAAGTTTCAGTTAAGACGTTACAGTAAGTCAGCAACGATGTTGCACCTACAGGACTAATCAGTGACTTTCTATCCTCAGCTGCCTTTGGAGCTCTTGTTCTGCCGTATTCACGCTCCTTTGTGTGACTGAATGGTAAAAGTAGTTCATGTTGTATCCTATAACCATGTTTTACCCTGTTTGACACAAAGCCAGCATCCGTTCCTGTAATCAGACATTATTACGCTTAGTAAAGTGCACCTTTATTTACTTATTCATTTTTTTCAGCATGCCCACATCCCACTCTTTTGTAATGGAACATGCTTATTGTTCTGAGAGTGCACCCCCTACATGTGCATTAATATCAAGTGAACCAGCCAGCTGTTACCGGTCATATATTATAAGGCCATGACATCCTGATGGAACATAAAAATTCCACGACTCTTTTGTTTTGACAGATGGCAGCTTTGTTTGCTGGCAAAAACAATATATTTTGTTGTTGTTTTCCAGGCTTGTCATAATGGTTGACTGTTCAAATGAATATGTATCGCATGGAGCCGGAGGAATATAGCACAGCCCCACCCTAGGGGACAGCGTTAGTGTCTGGCTCAGTTGTGGGATGGCAGCAGAAGGATGAGAAGCAGACCAGGGTCTGTATTGTGTAGAAATTAATCGCATTACAAGAAACAAAAACATGACTTGCTCAAGCTGCTGTTGATGTCACTGACTGTAACAGTCACAATCATTCATGGTTGTTCTTTAGCTAGGGCTTGTTTCGTTCTCATCTAATACAATTATTTTATTCTACCTGAACTCGCATCAAGTGCTCTTCTCATCATTAGTGACCCTTAAAATGCTGCAGACTATTTAAAATGAACACTTCAGTAGCGAATGAGACTAAAATGTCCTGATATAATTGAAGCTGTACAGTTCTCAGTGACATGAGCTGTACATATTTCACATGGAAGCAAGTTCAGTTGTTGCATTTTTAAGTACATGATGAAATGAATATGGCGTAATGCCGATTCACCCACAAAGGTCGCTTTATTCATGCTGTTCTGAATATACTTGTGTTGCCGAGTGTGGGTGTGATGTTGAGTATTTACCCACCAGGCAGGGATGGACCATTGAAATTTAAAATTGCAATAGAAAAAAATCGGTAAATCTCAGACACTGCATTCATTTTGACCATTTTTATTTATGCTTTCTTGGGATGTTGGGATAATGAAGGTGTGATCTTCTTACACATTCAGAGACACTGTCGTGAAATGGTGGTACAAATGTAACAGCTGCCATGTATGTGGACCCACTGTGGGTAGATATAAACTGCTCATTCTAAGATAATAAAAACATAACAGAGTACGTGATCTTACCTTTTGTGAATCGGGTATCAAGGTGGGATCCAGTTTCACACCTAAATATGCAATGCTGGATCATTCATTTGGTGCTGGAAAAGTCAAAGAAGGAGGACAGCTGGAGCCACTGGCTTTTAAAACATGACCTCGGTTTTTTTTGTATTAAAAATGAGGAAATTTAGTGTCATACATCCCCTGATATCACTGAGACAATGAAGGAGTGGCTGAACAGGACCACTATTCTTTAAAGGAAAACGGACTTGACAGACATTGGCATATACAGTAAGTAAAAGGGCATGCTATGTTTTCTTATAAAATATATATATGTAGCAGCAAATATAGACAGAATAGAAGAGGACCAAGAATGGAGCCCTGGGGCATGCAGTAAAATCAGCATGTATGTTATTTAAAGGAGAACAGCGCAAGTGCCCTCTTTTTTCCAGAAGTTCGCCCCCTCTGGTAACAAGTGGAAGTGACGTTTAATGTCGTTCACAAGCACGAGCTGCTTGAACTGCGTTGATCTCTAATTTAACTCACATTACACTCAGTCTGAGCCCAGAGTTAGAGACACGATGTCTACTGAAGTAAAAAAGTTATAAATCTGCAAGTTTAAATGTTTACTGATTTTATTTTATTTTTTATTTGTGTTCCCCTCCCCCACTTGCCAGGCCGGCATTGCAAATAAGAATCTTGTTCTTAATGTCTTTACCAGGTTAAGTAAAAGTTAAATAAAAAAGATAAATAAAAAGTTGTTCACGGTTTGATCGTTGAGTAAACTGACGGACTGTATGCTAACTTGTAGTTTGTAGTTCAAATATCTAAATTCAGGTTGAGATCACGATTACCTTATAAAATTACAGCATCAACTATATTTAACAAGTGGCTGGAGTGTATGTTTTCCCCGGGAACAGTCACATGGCTGTCATACTGCTACTTTTACATGCTAAAAACTTAGCATTGCAACATTCTGCATCCTTATTTCCGTCATTCATCACATTTACCTTGTTAGTGAGAAGAAAGACAACTGTGGGTCCTGTTTTATTCCCAGACTGGATCGGAGCTCCCTCCTATTAAAAAAATAAAGAAAAAAAGCTGCTCGGTTGTTTACTCCCGTCTTACTCCGGTGTCGGTGTTGTGCTAAAAAACGCCCCCCTGCTATGGGGACCGGTCAGACTCCAGTTTGGTTCTCTTCGTCTCATAAGAAAACTTTTCTTCTTCATCTTCCTGGAGTCTGAGTTGGGGTCTGAGAGGCTCCTGTTCTCCATCTTTTAGCAGCAGCAGTGTTGTCTCAACATGCGCGGACCTGCAATGGCTGATTACACGACACTGGTGCAGCCAGACGGACGAGAACGAGCAGCTCGTCTCATAAGCGCCCCCTTGACGCTTTGTGCCCGAAACTCTCGCATTGAGCATTTGGAAACAGTATTAGAGACCATCGCAGTGAAGAAAGATCAGCTCATTCTACACATCAGGCAGCTGTTAGATCATGTGGAGGAAAGAAAAGAATAGTGTTTGACATTTAAACTTGCACAATGCACCTTTAAATAAAATATCACGTCACTTTCTGACTCCAAGTTAGATACCTTCACCACTCTGTACTCTCTCACTAGCTGTGTTTCCATTACCCCGAGAATGATGTAAAACCTAAATATTGCACTAAAAACCTGGTACCTGAAAAGACCAAAATTTAGAAAAATCTCTCAAATATTGCTAAAAAAAAGTGTTTTTCAGGTATGTCAGTGTAGAAGTGTAATGCAAAAGTGTAATAGAAGCACTTTTCTCACAACAGACATGACGAAGGGGAGCAAAAAACATGTACATCCTTCTTAATGATGATGATTATGATCATTTAAAAGCATTAACTTTTCAATCAGAGCGATCTGGAAGCGACACGAATCTGAAAAAGGCCTTAATTCAGCGAGAGGAGTTCAATTTGGAAAGCAACATGCAGACATTGTGCAAGTTCTTGACGCATTGGTAACGACTGGTCACGAGTTAAATTTGTCATTTCTACACATTTGTAATGCATTAGTTATCTCCAACTTTATCTCCAAACTGTCGTCTCCTGATGAGGACAGTAGAAACAGCAGTAGCTGCACAATGCTAAATGTTCTCCATCTCCAACCTAAGTTAAGTGGAGTCTTGTGACATGGGTTTTTACCAAAATTATGGCTTATGCGCTAAACACACATTCAATGGAAACACCTGCAAATTGCAACTGTACAGGGGCGCCTGCAGAAATTTCTTTAAGGAGCAGGGTAGCCAAGGGTTATGAAAGGATAACTTTTGTTTCTTTCAACTTTGACCTTATTTCCAGGAACTCACACATGTTTTTACTCACCAGTAACATTTCTGCATCAGTCCGACTCCTTTGGGCGCTACTGTAGTCAGACTAGTCGTAGAACCGCGTACATAATATAATGGACGTGAAGGAAGCCGAATGAATTGGCCTCTATATAAGAGGCCTCTATATCTACAGCCAAACTAAGGCTGAGTAGGTGCTAATGTGAAAGAGGTATTAGGAACTGGTTGGGGCAGTTCAGGATGGCACCCTCCTGGATGAATTAGCATAAAGACCGAGTTAATTAGGAGTGACAGACCTGTGGGGGACTATGGCAAAGAACAATGGCAGAAAATGGTAGGTCTGGTGTAACATCTTTTATTTATTTTATTTTTATTAGCTTATAAAGATTTTGATATTCAGATATAAGTAAAGGATGCTGAGTCGTGTTAATAGTTTATAAAAATTGATCTAAATAAAAAAATATAATTTTTGATGGGGTGGCCAGTGGGTTGGCCAGCTTCTTGTTCAAGGGGGGCCATGGCCACCCCTGGGGGCGCCATTGTAACTGTACTTTGTTGAAATTTCATAAATATTGCTTTTACGTTGGGAAAAACTGTGATGGAAAGGCAGCAACTCATAGAAGAGGCCGGTTGACCCAAAACATGGTGTTTTTCTTTTTTTTTTTTCTTTTTGTTTGTTTTTTAGCACACCCATAAAACATCTTCCATATACATGTTAATTTATTCAGCTGGGACCCAGTGTTTAGTTTGTCCCTTCAAGGCTACCATGGTGACATTTAGAGCAACGTGGTAAAGGGCAAGTTGGGGAAACACAGCATCTGATAAACTCAGGAAAAATTATAGAACATGAGTCTTCTTTTTAAGTCATCTTACACGAACAAAATGATCCATTTTCGTAAGAGAACTTGTATTTTTTAATGGGCCCAAAATACAAAATCTTGCTGTTACCTTTTTTGCATTGACTATGTTGTCCTGAATGATGTACCTTTGTAAATGCAGAACTCACATCCCAATAAGTGATTAAATAGATATTAAGTGTCTCAGTGCTTTCTGTATGTTATGTCTATGTCGAAGGTACAGGAACTGTTAGTCCATCCTGTAAGACCCAACCCATTTGTCCACAGTCCTTTCTCTTTTCTTCTTAAGATTCCCTTGTGACTTATTAGGGGCAGGATAGTCATGATAAGGGTTAGAATGAAGTGAATGACAATGTTATTACAAATATGACGCTTCTGAATTTCTGTCATTAGAGCACCCAGATCAGGACATATCAGAGACTCCAAATTTAAGAGAAGGCTTTGGAAATATCTCACTTTATACTGGCTATTTCTGAGATATTTTATAAATTTCCCAAATAGCAAATACATCTGGGCCACATTAAGGCAGCACAATGGTGGAAAAAAACTTGCGATAGGTGATAACAGTGTTGAGACTCACAATGACGATATATTTCACGATAAATAAAACACTTGTTAATGTATCTTTTTTCATGTTAAGCTTCACTGTTGTTTTAAAAATGTCTTCCCCGTGCTTTTCCACTGCAACCTTTCCTCTTTCTGTTTCTCTATTTTTAGACTCCCTTTTCAAAAGTACAACAAATGAACTGATTTATTGAAATAATCCACTCATTAGCTGCTTTCAGACTTGCGTTGCAGTACATGTGCGGTAAAGTCCATCCGCTCTTTAACTGGACTCTCTTTTTAAACATGTCGCTTCCTCGCGAGCTTGTTGCGCCCCGGTCATGTTCAGACATCAGGAAACGTTGCAGATAAGCCAACACAGCCACGCTCTCCCTTCAACTCTGTCCGGAACATTTTCTTGTGCGTTCTGCCAAGACAACGAGCCGTTACGTTTCCGTTCTCATGACATTGAGACCAGCCGGTACATGTCTGCGACATCTCCGAGGTAAAAGACCGGGGGTCTCATTTATAAAACTGTGCGCAGGATCTATACTAAAAGTGTACGTGCGCCAAAAACCCAAAGTTTGCTTACGCCGAAAAATATTCAGATTTATAAAACCGGGCGTACGCAAAAATCCAAGCAATTTCCCCTTTATAAATCACACTCTCCTTGGATGTTTGCGCAGGTGAATTTGGCTCATATCCCGCCTCCTACACGCCCAATTTCTACCATGAAGGGTCAATGCAAAGCACCTCATGGATATTTTTTGCATATAAATAAGCCAGCTGTTCTGAGGCATTTAAACTTGATCGTGGCGACTGAGAAGACGAGAAAACGCAGTTTCATGGAGAATGAAGTGGAGGAGCTTGTTGGTGAGGTGAAACGTTGAAAGAACGTTATATTTGGACTTCACAGTGGAATCGCAGATAAACAGAAGTGACAGCACGTTGCTGCAGCGGTGAATGAACACAACAGCTGCTGCACACCGGAGCGCGTTGTGGTCAAAAACTGCGCACTGGGATTAAACAGATTCGGCGGGTCGGTCGAGTCCAGTTTAACACACAGATCCAGGAGTTCCCAAACTTTCTGAGCTACGACCCCCCCCCAGATACCAGGCGTTGTTGTTCCTGACCCCCGCAACAGCTGAGCCCTTTATTGTGCGACATTTCAGATTATCCTGCAGCATCTACATGTGAGGCTGGAAAACTGTCAGAATCTTCATGAATTAGGGGGTTAATGGGTGTTTGGTGGATTATTCATGAAATTAAATTAAAAATACTTTATTAATCCCAGAAGGGAAATTCAATGTTTGTAATACTGTTTTTTTTTTTTTTACAATATAACATCTATCTAACATAATATAAAAAGTACAAGTGCAACAATAATCATACATATGTTCACAACTTTTATGATAATAAAAAAAAAAACAACTTAGCTGACCAAGATATGAGACGGGGCTTTTGCAAGATATTGCTAAATTGCCATTTTTATTATGAGTTAGGCTCTAATTTATTTATTAGAAAATGAATGTGTTTATATTCCTACAGATTAATCTCCCTGCATTAACAGATTTATTTTGACAACCCTAAAAATTCTAAATGTATTTAGTTTACAGCGATTACAATCGTCTGGCGACCCTCTGAAATGATCTAAGAATCCCCAGTTCGGGAAGGTTGCTCAGGGGAATCTATCGGCATCAGTCAGTAATCATGGCCCAAGGGATATTGGTGGTTTCTAAAAACTCTCTCCATCTTTATCCTCTTCTTTCCATGATCTTCCAGCAGTGCAGCGCGTCCGTTGTGAAGCATTATGTACGAGTGTCACCGTTTCCTCAGTATTTACAATCAGCCTCCACACCTTGTTACAGGTAACCTACCAATAACTGTCATCCTATATAATTGAAGCTGCAGCCTACTGTAGCTCTCTTTAATGAGGCTGATGGATCGTACAGCTTAATCCAGGAACAGACGGGGGTTTACGATGGTCTCCAGTCTGATATGATGGTTAAATGCATGATTGTGGCTTCAGCTCATCATCTTACCAGCGGTGCCGCCAGTTTCCCGTCTCCAAAATGTTCGTGCGCAAGGTTCAGAGTTTGCGTACAGGTGCGCACATTTTCCCGTCAGGTTTGTTTTTATAAATCTGAAACTTTGCGTGGAAAATTACTTACGCCATTTTCAGGCCCTGTTTTGTGCGTAAGCAAGCTTTATAAATGAGGCCCCGGAACGTTTGTCTGAATGCAAATGTTATAAAGGAGAAAGTCCCACTATTCCCGCTTTCCAGTGCAGGTCTGGAAGGAGCTAGAAAGATTCAGCGATGGCGAGATGCCGCCTGCCGCTGAAACTCCGGAGTCTGACCCAGTCGTTGAGGTCGGGGCTTTCACAATGTTGGCCATCATGGTGATGCAGACCTGTTGCTCTTCATGCAAATCTCTGCTGGCTAACACTTGTAATCCAGGAGCTGGTTTTCAGTGCTCCAGGAAGTAGACGGTCTCCAAACACCAAGTTTTCGGTTGGACGTGTTCAGTGAGGAAACGCAGTGAAACTCATGAAGGTTCTGCTGCGACCAGACCTGCGTCTGTCTCACGTCGTCTTTCTTACAACTGAAGTAGCTCCGAATTGTCAACGTACTGTTTTTAAGTGCTTCCACATCTACATTCCCTCCACTTTCCCCGCAGCCTCCTGCCACCACGCTGCTCATTCCACGTGCTCCTGCCAGACAAGGGAAGGAGGAGGAGGGTGGGGGCGCTTTTAAGACAGTAAAAGCCCACTGATTGGCCGTTGACAGAGCGCAAGAACCGCAACTGGAATATCACGTCACTTTCTTAAAATATTAGTAAACATAAACGCTTCTAGATATCGCCTTTTAGGCCGTCTTTGCGATGTGTACATCGTACGGGCCAATATTGCCATGAAGGTAAATGTTCTATATATTGTGCAGCCCTAGCCCACATTTGGGCTTGATCCAGGACACTCTGTGCATATGACCCAGTTACTAGCCAGACATTGTTTGCTATCTGGATATTTATCTCCATACTTACTGAAGAACATGTCTGACAGTATGCACTTCCTTCTTCAGAAGCACTAACTTGATTAAATCATTTCCTTTTCATCCCATCATTAAGTATGTGGACGTATATTAGGTTAACTCCTCTCCATCTCTGTCTTTGTGCTCTATCGTTGCATCATCACAAACCTTTCTGGGCTTGATCTTATCTCTGTGAAGAGAAGGGCATGTTTAACTTGCACATCTTGTTCACTGTTTGAATATTCATTTAAGTCCGTCTTTTAAAGCCGCTCCTTCATTTCCCTCTGTGAGTGCAGCAGCTTATTCATCCTGGCTGCTGCAAAGTGATCCTTAACCAAGAGAGGAACCACGAAGAACCCTTACGGGGCCTCTCTTTTGCGGATCATGTGTTGGATGACAGATGAAACAGACTCTAGAGGAAACAGAAGATTTACAAACACTTCAACAGCAAGATTATTGCAATGTCGGAAACATTTGTAAGATCAGTTTTCAGACTTTGGCCCATGAGGGTGTAGTTCATTTACAAAAGACTGCGATGTTACCATGGCAGTGACTGTATTGCTCCAAAATAGCCCAATTCTTTATCCAGTTTATGTTGAAATGTCTTCCTTTTATACTACATAGCTCTGTAACCCATAAAATCAATGCCCTGGATAATTTAGTAAAGACCATTCAGCCAGCTGTGAGAAACATCTCATTATGTTTTTGGTCTCTCGGGTATTCTGCAGCTCGTGGTGCACCATGTAGTGATATGGGCTTTACACATAGAACAAGAGCAGGTGCAGCCATAGCTCACAACCACTGAAGAGGAAACAAACACAAACAACACACCTTATCCTGCCTTGAAGTGTCCCCTCGTCCCCACGGACATCTGCTTTGCCATCTCTGGCCCCGTTTACACTGCCATTAAAAGTGGCCCATGTCTGATCGCTTTGCTCTCCAGTGACACAGATCGGATATTTTCTTGCCACTGTAAACACTGCAAACCGCATCAAATCTGACTTTTCACATCACATTTGGCCCACATCAGGAGGTTAAGCACAATCTGACCTGTATCTGATCTTTTCAAATGCACCCGCAGTCTAAACAGCCATGTGACCTGTATCGGATATGTATCTGACTTTGATGTCATCTTCGGGCGACATACGTTGTTTGTGTGCGCTGGGAAAGAAGCCAGTGCTGTCATGTTTGGTCGGGTGGCTAAAAGCTAGCTGCTCCTGCTACGTGTTAACTGCTTCTCATCAAGGATCTTAGTGACGGACTTTGCAGGTTCCAAACCAGTTCAGCTTTTATGTTTGGAGGCCAGACAGGCGATGAAATACTGGGCATGCGTGGAAATATGTATACAACGTTAAACAACCAAACTGAATGCTCCGATCTACGGTTGCGATCTGCCAGAAAACCCAAAAAAGAGGAAGGTTGAACAACCAAACCGAAAAGATGGCGGCAAGTGCGAATGGGCGAACAGGTACGAGCAGTAAACATTCAACCCTGTACGGCGCCATTGTTGTTGTGATGCTGAGTGGAGCGCATGCGTGTTTAGAGGCGAAGCTATGACACATGCGTGTGAGAAAGAAAAATGCGGTCAGAGCTTAAAGATGGAACCACGAAAACGGCGTTTCAAAATCTTCCCACTCTGAAGGCTTGATAAAAAAAAAGATCATTTACAGACCCCGAAAAGCCGGCTTCGTATGGATGAGAGGATGATTTGGTGGAAAAATTATTGAATTTTGTCCAGAGCTTGACTTCGTGTGGACGGGACCTAAAAGATTGACTTTTTTAGATCAGATTTTCTCCAGTGGGACTAAACAGTATCAAAATGATTGATAATTAAAAAAAAAAAAAAGATATTTGTGGGAAATTAAGTGGAAAAAAATCCCCTAATTTCCATGTTAATGACAAGAGAATAGATTTTAAAAATTGCTGATACTTTTAGGGCCCTTTCACACCAGGGCTTTAAATGGACCAGAGTTTGTTTCCTCGGATAGTACGCTTCGTTTGGGCAGGTGTGAAAGCTCATCCGACCTCTGGTGCGGACAAAACATGTGAACTCTGGTCCACCTGAAAACGTGGGTCTCAGTTTGCTTGCAGGCGTATGCAGGGTGAAGCTAACCGGACCGAACACAGGACCGAATGTACGTAGTGACGCAATACGCAATGCAAACGCAGTGCATGTAAGGTAGAGGAGGTGCAGCGCGCACCCCAAACCAAAATAAACATGGTGAGAGGACAGACGTGGACAGACGTGGACAGACGTGGACAGACGTGGACAGACGTGGACAGACATGGACAGACGTGGACAGACGTGGACAGACATAGAGCTGAGAGCTCTCCTTGTAATGTGGTCAGATGACCGTATAAACCAGCTGCTGACATCCACTCAACTCGTCCTCTACTAAAGTCACGTATTCGGAACAATAATACAACGTATCTAATCTATTATTTAGCTTGATTCTGCATCTCTACAGCCCATTAGTCCTTACGTGATGTTTATTGTTGCTATAAGCAACAGTTGACATAAGCAGTTGCTAGCTAGCTTAGCTCAATTGTATGAAAAACAATAACCCATAAATTAACAATTTTGCATTTTAAAGCAAAATCAGACCACAACTCCAAACAGTTTCAGTCCTTAAACTCTGAGCTCAGATGTTGTCACATGTTAGATTGTCAAAGTTAGAAAATGAACAGAGTCGATACCTGAGCAGCTATGCTAGCATCACAGGAACAGTCGCGTTCACCAACGTTGCAGTGTTCCCTACAATAACGTGACGAAGCGCAATACAAGACGACCAGTCCACCGCCGTTTGTAATCTGTGAGTTTACATACGTTCCCCGTCGTTGTCATAGCAACGCCAACAACTCGTAGTCTCGGGCCAGTCTCCTCCGATGCCGCCTCTCTTTTATTTGAGACACTATGAACAGCTCCGTGCCTCGCTGCCTTACCAGCCGCTCATACTGCTAATGCTGCTCAGAAAGTTCGGAGCGCATCATAATTCACAGTGTGAAAGCCGAACTGAAACGAATGATTACTGCAACAATGCTGCAACTTCCGGCTCACCAATCCGACCTGGTCCGCTTGGTCAGGTGTGAAAGCGACCTTAGTTTCATTATGTCATGGAAATTCAACACAGTTATTCCGTAAAGAAAAGCTACTAAAACCTACAAATGTTGTGTATATACTTAAAATTTAGGGATGCATGACATAATCGGCCCCCTATCAGTATCAGCCTATATCGGCCTCAAAACTGAGTATCAGACACCACCGATATTTAACCGATATTTAACCTATCAGGCTGCCAAAAAAACATGAGAAAAAGTTCTTCAAAAACTTCTTTTTTATAGACAGTTTCTTTTAGGATGTTCTGTGTGAACAGAGTTTATACTCAGTCATTAGTGTAAATAACCAAATATCCCCTGTTTTTGGGTATTGTTTTTCTCTCTCTCTCTCTCTCTCTCTCTCTCTTCTCAGGGAGAATAAAATCCAGGTGGTTCTATGATTTAACACACATATTCTATTAGTTTTGTTTGAACAACTGTCATTAAGTTTGATATATAACAAAAGTTGATGTATTTTTCTCATTTTTGCACAAGGAATGAATATTACATCATTTATTTTTCAGCTTTAAATATCGGTATCAATATCGGTTATCGGCCACATGAGTTTTGAAATATTGGCATATTGGGCAAAATTCCAATATTGTGCGTCCCTTTAAGAATTATTAGTTGTCACTTTATTATCTTTGCTCAAAAGTTATTGAGAGCCATTGTGAAAAGGCTCCAGAGCCACTTGCGGCTCCGGAGCCGCAGGTTGCAGACCTGAGTTAGATGAAGCTCAGCAGAAGAAGAGCCAGACGCTGTAAATGAGACTGGCAACAAGACTCAAAGCTGCATACTAGGTCACAGCGCCGAGGTGCGATCAGCGGATATTGATAACATCAAAAAGCTGTTGAGGAGTCAATCTCAAACATCATACTGCGATGTCATTGATATTCCATCTCCAATTCGCACCACACGGCAGCTGGAAGATAAATCAATGCATACATTATCGAAGTGTGACTAACATGCAGTCCTCTCCGCTCACATGTGCAGCACATATGATGCTCATTTCTGGAAATTGTTGGAGCCCAGGTTGTAAGAACGAGGTTAGATCTCATTTCAGATGCCACGGCAACACTCTGCTCGGCAATCATTTCTGGATTGCTTTTCTGATTTCCCTGTAACAGTGGCAGCAGGGATGATGTCAGCGCTTGAGTTATGGTGCAGCAAAATGGCCCACCTGTAAGCTGCACTCTGCAGATCTGAGCACACTTGTACAAATTTCCTCCCTCAGCTGAACATTTGTCTCAATTTAAAAACCAGCTCACACTAAATTAGATTATTGACCAGGTTAATGGAGTCTAATAGTTACTTAATTTATTCTTGTGTAGAATGCAGTCGTTAATTATTATTACAAGGTAATTAAAGAATTATTTTCATTCCTTTAGTTAATTCCCAATTATTGTAAAGGTCATTACCTTTTTAATGTCTTCTCCTTTTTTAAGCTTTTTATGATCTCGAATCAGATCAGATCTCAAATTTAGCCTAATGAGGCATTTAAGTGCATAAATTAAAGTCTTTTCTCTTTGTCTTGCCAACACCAAGATAACTATGACTATCTTCATGGCCTCTGCTCTCTGTGAATTAAAAGAATTGCTGGTTAAATTCAGTGCTAACCTTTCATAACTTTGCAGCTTGGGTCAGATGTATGTACTGCATATATGTATATTATGCTTGAAAGTTTACATCCCTTACCCTGAGAGTATATATACACACACACACACACACATATATATATATATGTGTGTGTGTATATATATATATATATATATATATATATATATATATATATATATACACGCACACAAACACACACACATTTGTTTTTTTTAAAGGTAGAGGGTAAACTTATATTCTTATTTATTGCTCTGTGTCTTTATTGTAAGCTAATAGAGGGACACACTGAATCTGCTACTTGGTTCAGGATTCAAGATTCTGTACACAGTCACACAAAATTACAATCCACACGATTGTTTGTGAGACACTGGAACACAGTAAAGTAGGACATAAAATTATAAAGCGTAAAATACAAAAATAACATTAAAATATAGATACAGAAGTTGTGACTAAGATACAGATTACGATAAGGTTCAGTTGAAGGTGAGTATAGTAGAGTCCAAGCATGTTTGAGATTATTGCACATGCACAAGGTGGGGATTATGATTACCATGTTAGCATGGTTAGCATGTCATGTGTTTTTAATGAGGCTGCTGTGTCAGCTAAAAATTTAATGATTTTAAAAAATGAATGAGAATGGTCTGGATTTACGTGCAGTCCAGGTGAGGAACAGCGATACCTGTGATATGAACATAGTTTCCATGTCTTCATGCTTTCTGCATCAATTATTCAAATGTGGACGACAGACAAACAGCTTTCATGTAATGAACAAACTACAAATGGAAAATGTCCTCTGAACACAATTATCTAATCTTTTTGTTTGTCTGACTTGACTGAAAAAGATGTCAAGTACTTCACTTAAATGAATTGAAGGGAAGGCAATCAAGCCAACCAGGCAATCGCCAAAGATCAGAAGCTTGATTCAAGTGTTTTGTTTTCAACATGTTTCATAGTTGTAAAACTGGTGGAACTCCTTAAAGGGCTGATATAACACTGGAAGAAAGACTTCTACTAAATTTGGCATGGATCCCCTGTCACCATACAGTACATGACGCATTGAACCATGGAGCATTGCTGGCTGAGGCCATTGAGGACACCACTGACAAAGCCATAACTAGTGTTTGCACAACCATCATGGATAAGCCTTTCTTTGGGGTGAAGTTGCTTTTCCAAAATAAGGAGAATAAATCCTGTAAGACGAAGTGAAATCTAACAAGTTCTACGATGCTGGTTTGCTTCTTTTTGTTCCTGAAGCTTTAAATGAATCAAACGAATGATGAAATCTGTTGATCACCAGGTCATTCAGTGTTTTCCAGTGTGATAAGTATATTTGAGGTCCTCTCAATGGGATGATAAAATCCAATGCACATCCAGCAGCACATGTGAATGAAAAGAAAATGATGGACTCTTTGAAACTGGGCCAGTGACGAGCCCTGACCTAAATCCTATTAGAAACCCCTGGAGAAAGCTGAAATCTGCCTTTGCAAAAAGAAAAATAACTCCTGCAGCCTTATGAGACCATGTAGACGTAAGTGAAGGATTCCTGAAAATGATACATGAGCTGCACATCTGCCTTTAAATGAATTTATCCTATTATTCAGTTCGATGAAGTCTTTTGGACTTCTTCAAACTCATAATCATTGATAAATATGGCCCTGATTTGGGAAATGTTATGTCTGAAATGGTTTCGGATTGCACACATAATAATCTGCTGCAGCTGATTTACTAACAGGACCAAGGAGGATTGCCTCTGTTAGCAAAATTGAGTTCCTGCAATTCATTCTGCGTGCTGCAATTGATGAAAAATATGGCCGTTTCTGCCAGGACGTGCAAAACGATGGGAGATTATGCAAACACATCAGTTTTGCACACGCAATGTGATTTATAAACCATTTAACCATTTAACTGTAATGATTCCGTTTAAGGACGATTTGATACAAATCACAATTGACCTGTGGCTAAGCCACGCCCCCTCCACTCACTCGGACAAACAATCAGCATTCTGTGACAGGTGCTATGTGACGTCTCGGGAGATGACAGCTGTCAACACGGACAGCAGACGCGGGATCAGACAGAGATAATGAAAGATAAATAAAAAATATTTAAAAAAAAACAAAACATACAAATAAAAAAAATTGTTTACGAGTCTGAAACTGTGAGTCTAACAGTGTGTTCAGACCAAGCGCGATTTGGGCGTCAAGGGCGTCAGGTTTACATGCAAAGTCAATGGCCGACGCGCGTCAAGGAGCATCGGCCTTTCTTGCGGTGCGTTTCGCGCGTCGGGCGCGGCGCGTCTAGGGCGTTAGCGCGTCGAGAATTGAGATGTTCAGCGTTTGGGCGTCAAGGGCGTCAGACGCTGGAGTTGGAAAATCTGAACTTTGGCGTCTTGACGCGGGGGCGTCGACCAATCAGAGCGAGTCATGACACAGACACACTTTTTCTGACAGGAGAGGAAACACACAGAAGAACCAGGGAAACCTCCTCTCTATCTGAACACAGAGGAGGAAAAACTGTGATCTGTGTCCGGTCCCGGTTTCTGAACGGTGGTTTGATGACCTGCTGTCCTGATGGGATGTACTGGGCTGATAATGCTGCCCCGCATCGGGACAGCGGGACGTTAAACTGGGCCGGATCAGACGGCTGAAAGTGCCGCTCGCCAGCGGCTCCTGGACTAATGATGAAACTCATCACAGTCAGAACACCTGGAATCATTTGGTGAACCGGACACAGAGCAGAGATGTCCGACGACGACGTTCCCTGCTTTATTTATCACATAAAGCCGAGCCGCTCTCTCTCCTGCACCTGCCATGGTGCAGACAGACGGTGAAAGGAAAAAGAGAAAGGAGAGGCTCCTCCCACGGCGCGGCGAGCGCTGCTTGACTGGACATCTCTCGCCGCGCGTCAGAGCGTCAAGACGCGGGGAAACAGGCGTCGAACTTTTAATGACACGGCGTCCAACTTTGGGCGTCGGGCGCGTTTTTGACGCCCAAATCGCGCTTGGTCTGAACACACTGTAATTCAAGCCTGTGAATCTCTGGAATGGGACTAGTGTTGCTCCCTCATTTTCTTGCACACACTACTGCACGGCTGCCGGTGTTGTGCCAAAAAGTGATCGTCTACCAAAAACTGATTAAACAGCCACAGGAGCAGAGTCTGGATGCAGCTTGGAAACAAGAGGTGTGTAGTTACCAACGTTACTGCACCTCACCTAAAATACACCACCCCTATACTTAACCACACCTGAACTACACCACACCTATACTACACCACATCTATACTACACCACATCTGTGTTGCACTACACCTATACTACACCACAGCTATACTACACCACACCTGTACTACACCACACCTATGCTTAACCACACCTGTACTACACCACACCTGTACTACACCACACCTATACTATACCATAGCTGTACTACACCATACCTGAACTACACCACACCTATACTACACCACATCTGTGTTACACCACACCTATACTACACCATAGCTGTACTACACCATACCTGTGTTACATCACACATATACTACACCGCACTTATAATACACCACACCTGCGTTACACTGCACCTATACTACACCACAGCTATAATACACCACACCTGTACTACACCACACCTATACTACACCACACCAGTACTACACCACAGCTATACTACACCACACCTGTACTACACCACAGCTATACTACACCACACCTATAATACACCACATCTGTACTACACCACACCTATACTACACCACACCTGTACTACACCACATCTGTACTACACCACACCTGCACAACATGACTACATTTCTTGTGTGACATGTGGCTTGGGAAAGGGCAAAACATACACCCGGTCACCAAGCCTCTCAGGATACCTAGTGTTGGAGTTGCAAGTACTCCATGCACACTGTTTGACCATTTTGAACTAAAAAAGACATATAAAAACTAACAAATAGAGACTAACTTCAATGCACCTCAATGGACGTTCAATCAGAGAATGTGCAAATGTATTGGGTTAGCTGCGTGCACTGCGATTGGCTCATCACATTTGGGGGCGTGGTTTAGCCAGAGGTCAATTTGCAGTTTCTGATTAAATTTCAAGTCACTGAATCTAGTCGTATCGTTTTACAAGAACCAATATGGTCCATGAAGTGAATCAGAAGCCATGAATCGTGATATAAATCGAACTGTTGTTAAACTGAATCGTTGCACCCCTACATGCAACGGGTAGTGGGTGCTTTTTTTTTTTTTTTTTTGCATGTATTTTAGTATGTCTGAAAAGCAGGTGTTAACTGGCAGCTTTACACACTGATGGCTGGAAGAGGAGCAACAACCTAATGCTGCAGGACTGCAGACATTCAGCACTGGTCCAAAACCATTTCTCATGAGGTGTGAGGGCAACATATAAGTTTTTATTATTTGATTAAAAACGTTCATCATCACAGGCTTATTCTAGACAAATGAATCAGAACATTTGCAGCTGTAGCATAATAGTAGTTAAAGCTGACATTAAAGACCCACAACGTAACTTTTTGACCTTAGAAAATCTGCGTTTCTGACTCGTTTTGAAGGCACAACATTCATTATAAGCATTTCTTGAGCCATCACTGCCCGTGTTTACATGATAGTTTTAATTACATTTATTCTAAATAAAAGTTAAATCCACTTTACAAAGATTTAAAAAGATCATGTAAACCCCTACTTCAGAATGAAAATGATAACTCCAAATAAAAATTCATTCTGTACCACAGTAAGTGGTTGGTTTATTACCCTTTAAATTCCGAATAAAATAATTCCCCTGTCATGTAACCTTTTATTCCTTTCTAAGCTAATTCCTGTCATTCTGAGCATGCTCCTTCACTTTTCCTGTTGTAATGGCTGCCATTGAAGCGCACATGACACGAGCGTTAGACTCAAGCCAGCCAGCGGAAATGAAGAAGTATGTTAGTGTCGAGCAGCTGCTACAAAACTACAATAACAATACAGTGAAAATCAGTGTTATGTGGTTTTTCATGTCATAGTCGAAACGATAATGAGCAGAAACCAGGGTTGTCTGTTTCCCGGTGGACATATACGTCATGTCTGTCCCCTGTCCAGTCAGAACCCTTCCCAAATCCCAAATCTAAAGTGGAGTTAGATAAATGTGTTTCACATGTAAACCTTAAATCGGAATTATGTTATTTGATTAAGTTATTTAATTTGGAATTAATTGCAGGAAACTGCAGAAAGTTGTATTTTTTTTTTCCTTTTTTTGTTTGTTTTTTGCCAGTGTCTTGTTTTTTTCTTATTCAGACCAGCTCCTGTACGGAGCTGCAGCTGCTGGCCACATGCACACTCGCCGTGCATGATAGATGTCACTTTCCTCAAGGTTTAACTTGTTTCAACAGCGTCTCTTTATCCATGTCCTTATAAACTGGCCTCTTCTCAGGCACTGCAGGGATACCTGTTGCATTGTTTTATTTTATGATTATTATATTTATTTTATATTCCCTCTTCCACTAATCTCTCCATTAGGTCAAATTGAATTTTTCATTTCAAATTTCAAATTTCATTTCAGTTTACCGCATGCTCTCCAGCTTTCCATTGCAAAACAATAGCACACGCTAAATCCTCATTTAAATACTGCTGTGTACACCTGCTACCGATTATGTGAGCAGTGTAAGTAGATCACCTGCTAATGGTAACGACAGCGCATGCAATCTGTTTGCACCACATACAAATTAGTGCTTTTTCAGGGTTCCCACACGTCCTGGAAAACCTGAAAAATGATTGAACATTTTTCCAGTCATGGAAAACACATGGAAAATGAAAAAAGAGTAAAATGTCCTGGAAAAGCTCGAGTTGTCCTGGAAAATTATTCTTTTCCCCCCTCTGTTTTGTCTCTGCTTTTGTCTCAGCTTCGTCACGGCTTCCTCTCCGCTTTTTTACCATTTTGTCGCATCATCACATGTTTTGTCACCACAGCATCACAGCTTTATCACCACTTCGTCACACCGTTTCATCACAATACTTAGTTGCCACTTCGTCACTACTTCGTCACCACTTTGTCACCACTTTGTCACCACTTTGTGGCTTTGTCACCGCTTCATGACGGTTTTGTCACCGCTTCATCACACCGCTTCGTCACACTGCTTCGTCACACTGCTTTATCATGGTTTTGTCACTGCTTCGTCACACAGCTTCGTCACACGGCTTTGTCACACTGCTTCATCATGGTTTTGTCACCGCTTCATGACGGTTTTGTCACCGCTTCATCACACCGCTTCGTCACACTGCTTCGTCACACCGCTTCGTCACACTGCTTCGTCACACTGCTTCATCATGGTTTTGTCACTGCTTCGTCACACCGCTTCATCATGGTTTTGTCACCGCTTCGTCACACCGCTTCATCATGGTTTTGTCACTGCTTCGTCACACTGCTTCGTCACACTGCTTCGTCACACTGCTTCATCATGGTTTTGTCACCGCTTCATCATGGTTTTGTCACTGCTTCGTCACACTGCTTCGTCACACCGCTTCATCATGGTTTTGTCACTGCTTCGTCACACTGCTTCGTCACACCGCTTCATCATGGTTTTGTCACTGCTTCGTCACACTGCTTCATCATGGTTTTGTCACTGCTTCGTCACACCGCTTCATCATGGTTTTGTCACTGCTTCGTCACACCGCTTCATCATGGTTTTGTCACTGCTTCGTCACACCGCTTCGTCACACTGCTTCATCATGGTTTTGACACCGCTTCATCACACCACTTTGTTGCCGCTTCGTTGCTGTTTCGTCACACCGTTTTGTCACCGCTTCGTCACACCACTTTGTTGCCGCTTCGTCGCTGTTTTGTCACACAAATTTGTCTCCGCCCTAGTCACACCGCTTTGTCACCGCTTCGTCACCACTTTGTCTCTTTGTCACCACTTCATCACGGTTTTGTCACCGCTTTGTCACACCGCTTTTGTCATACCGCTTCATCACACCACTTTGTCACGATTCGTCACACCGCTTTGTCACCGCTTTGTCACAGTTTCATTACCGTTCGTCACCACTTTGTCACTACTTTGTCGCTTTGTCACCTCTTCATCACGGTTTTGTCACCGCTTTGTCACACCGCTTTGTCACACCACTTCCTTGCCGCTTCATCACAGCTTTGTCACACCGCTTTGTCTCAGCTTCGTCACAGCTTCATCACCACTTTGTCACAGCTTCGTCACACCGCTTCATCACGGTTTTGTTACCGCTTCGTTACACCGCTTCGTCACACCGCTTCGTCACACCGCTTTGTCACCGCTTCGTCACCGCTTTGTCACACCACTTTGTCACCGCTTCATCACGGTTTTGTCACCGCTTTGTTACACAGCTTCATCACACCACTTTGTCACCGCTTTGTCACACCGCTTCGTCACACCGCTTTGTCACACCGCTTTGTCACACCGCTTTGTCACACCGCTTTGTCACCGCTTTGTCACCTCTTCGTCACCACTTTGTCACACCACTTTGTCACTGTTTCATCACGGTTTTGTCACCGCTTCGTTACACAGCTTCATCACACCACTTTGTCACCGCTTCGTCACACCGCTTCGTCACACCGCTTTGTCACACCGCTTTGTCACACCGCTTTGTCACCGCTTTGTCACCTCTTCGTCACCGCTTCGTCACCACTTTGTCACACCACTTTGTCACTGTTTCATCACGGTTTTGTCACCGCTTTGTTACACAGCTTCATCACACCACTTCGTCACCGCTTCGTCACACTGCTTCTTCGTTGCCGCTTCGTGGCAGCTTCGTGGCAGCTTCGTCGCACCGCTTCGTCACTCTGTCTTTGCCACTTCTTTGCAGTAAAACATATAGGTTACAATTGTCAAACATTTCTCAAAAGCTTGGGGTGGAATTTATTTGTCTATGTTGTGATCACCTGACTTGTACTGTAGCAGCTGGAAAGGTCCTGAAAATGTCCAGGAATATAACTTCCAGGAAAGAGTTGGAACCCTCACTTTATTTGAGATATTAGTGAATCAGTGTCCATGTCTGTGAATGATTTTCTCAACTTCTTTAAACATCTTTAAACAACATTAGTAGTTTGGTTTGGTTGGGCTGCTTGTAGTTTGCAGTTGTTTAAATCCTTTTCAGCCTTCTTTACATGTACAGTATGTAACTAAATGATTTATTGCAAATAATGACGGCTGAACTTTAATCAGTGGGGACAAAACAAGCCCGAGTGTCTCTTAATTCCCTTAATGCAGATATAGACCTCATCCACAAAAAAAAGTGGTAATATGAAGTGAGAACAGAAAATCACATTCATTTACAACCTCTCACAGAGCCCATTTTCAATTTTCACCCTTGCTGATCTAATTTAAGCCATTTCCACCACCAAGACGATATCAGGAGCTTACTTTAATCCTCCAGTATCACTTCTCATCATCTTTCACGACGCCTTCCCTCTTTCAAATAAACAAATCTTGCTTCTTCTCTACTCGCAGATCTGATATTTTCCTGGATCTTCAACGAGTACCCGACATTTGTGACGCAGGACACTCGCCGCTTCATCTCCCAGGAGACGGGGAATCTGTACATTGCCAAGGTGGAGCCTTCTGATGTTGGTAATTACACCTGCGTGGTGACCAACACCGTCACAAAGACCCGTGTCCAGGGTCCACCCACTCCACTAGTGCTCCGCAGTGACGGTGAGCACAGTTTACTTTGTGTCCACACTAAAAAGACCATCCATCAACATCCCAAAACTGATGGATTTAAAATGTTTCTTATGTATATGAAGACTGTTGTGTTGCTGGTGTGTAAAGAATCTGACACTCTTGCACATCTTACATCTATCAGCTACATACTCTCTGCCTCCTCAGTCTCTTCTCTGTCTGCTGTCCATCTTCACATTTCCGGCTGAGGGTGAACTGAAAATAGGAGTAACTTTAAATGGATACAAATGAAATTTTTTTCTCTCTTTTGTTCTTTTCCATCTTTGCTAATTCTCACCACAGAAAAGGTCATTGTCAACAGGGAAGCTAATTGCAGGTTTCTGTGCCAGAAAGGTATTTTTAACCATGTCCAAAGCAACTTGGAAGAATATGCCGAACATTCAGGCTGACTGCAGTTATCTAAAGAAATCTGTTCTCTGACACTTGAGTGGATTTTTCTTTCTGTAATTACAACTTATCTGAATGTGACAGGAAAACAACCCTTGAAGAATGAACAGTGGCTTTTTTTGTAGTATTTTGGGGCCTCACTGTATTCAATATAACGTATTTATTTCCCAAATACTAAGTAATTAAGGCATTATTAATTCTTATGCCAACTTGTGTGCATTATTTTTGTATATATGCACGGCAAGTTAAACCACTGTCATATATCATAAAGCATATCACACTGCTACAGGCGTCACCATGGCAACGTGCAAACCAGTTCCTTCAGATCATCTGGCTTTTTTTTTTCTTGACAAATAGATCGAGAGCAGCATGAAGTAGTTCCTATATTTAAAATAGCAGATTCATTAAAATGAGTAAACATTTGTTATAAGAATTTCTGCGGGACCATGGTATAAACAGATTAAACAGCTCGGATCCGTGCATTACACAGTTTTCATTTTCTAGACTTTGTGTTGTGCTTTAAAACCATGTACTGCACGGCTCCTCATTATTTAACCCTTACTTATAGCATGAGTACTATTGTTATCAACTTTTTGCATTGTGTTCTAATGATGTTGAACTAAGTCTGAGATCTTGTGAGGACATGATGATAGTCTGGATGATTATAGTGGGAAAAAGGAGAGCTGCAGCGTGGACGGTTCTGAGGTTGGTATGAGTCATTAAGGCCAGTGATTTTTAGTTGTCTCATTCCCATCAGAGCTGACATGCTCCGTCCAGTTTGTTGTTTTACGCTACGGTCCAGACAGTTGACCGCAGATGGACACAGTCATCATGACATCACCCTTTCCTCTCTAGATTTAGGTCTTGTAGAAGTCTGATTTTATTCCATGAGTTATTGTCTCTTTTTGTTTGTACAATTTCACATACGCTCTTTTTCCTTTGTTGTGTGACTGAGTGGAACCGTAATTTCCCTGAAGGACCTTCCTAACAGGATAAATAAAGTTGTCTGAAATCTGAAGTAAAAAAAAAGGGCTAAAGTTTACGTAATTGACAAATTTCCATCCAACCGAATCATGTGTCTGAAACCTTAACCAGAAAACGAAATTGATGTAATTCAATCAGATAAAATCGAGAAGAATGGACGACATAGAATTAAAGTAATAACAGCTAATAGAATTTACCCGGTTTATTAATATGATGCAGTAAATAAGGTTTATGTGAAACTGTTAATAAAGTTTATAAAGGGTATAAATTAGATTTTACATAAACCTTATTAACAGCATTTTATATATGTATATATATATATATATATATATTTATACACACACACACATGCACACAGAATATATAGAAATAAATCGTGGTCGTCATAATTACAGTATTCATATCCTCCAATTACAGACGGTGAAAACTCAGCTGTTGGTAAAACAAGTTGAAATTGACAGAAGTCATAAAAAATGAAAAATTCCATGAAAATAAACACACTGATTTTTAATTATGGTTAAAAAAAATGAAAATTAAAAGTAGGCACAAAAATAAACAAGTAAACAAACATGATGGGGCTCCAAAACTAACATTGTGTTGAGCGACACTTTGAGGCAATCAGGTGTTTCTGTAATGTTCAATAAGACTTTTACACCTGTTTACAGGTATGTTGGTCCACTTTTCATGGAAAAAATGGATTAATGTGTTCATTTATTTATTATTATTATTATTATTATTTTCAATCACAATTCAAAATCAGTATTTTTTTTCACTACGTTATAATTTTGTAAATTTTCAGGTTTTATTAGTTTCTTTAGTTTGTTGTTATTTGAATCACTATTGTGAATTTAGCCTTTTCCTTAATTGGAGGTTATGAATCATTTTGAGGATGACTGCATATATCATATAAAATCTATTAGTTGCTGTTACTTTAATTCTATGTCGTCCGTTCTTCTCATTTTTATTTGATTGAATTTCATAAATTTCATTTTCTGTTTAAGGTTACAGACACGTGATTCAGTTGGATGGAAATTTGTCATCTAATTGAAATACATAGTTGGACCAAATATGTTTTCAGTGTACGTGGTATACAGTTTGTAAATGTCTCTGTGACAATTTAATGTTATATTTTTATATTATCATGTTATGTTTATAATGGCATATTTACAAGCTTTAATCTGTTAAGTGAAAGTGGATTTGGTTTTGTTATGTTGAATGAAAACTAACAGAGAGAGATCAATAAAACCAATACAGTATAGAGTGTGTGAGTTGGCTTTGGACCAGTTTGTGTGGATAAAAATTGGGCTCCAGCCTTGCTCTAGAGCTGATGTAAATGATATTTACCCAGTTAGGAACGACTTCTTCTTCCTTCTATCATAGCCATGTGTCTGCGTAGCATCACAGCAGCAGCGCCGCTCTGTCAGGCCAGAGCGCAGTCATGCGTGAGGTTATTTCAGCTCCACAAACGACGAGCGTGAGGAGACAGAGAGGCACTGTAGCAACATCACAAACCTCCTTAAACATGGGAGAATCAATCATAACACGATGATGAGGTTATGATGAGTTGATCCGAAGAAAAAGAGAGAGAGAGAGAGAGAGAGAGAGAGGGGTGCTGGGGAAAGCAGACATCACTCAGTCCTTGTTACTGCAGGAAGGTAGTATCAGGTACTATCCAGGGAGAGAATGTGGACCTGCTGGAGACGTGTAGCATCATCATCAGCTGGGCTTCCATTACACTTTTTTGAAAAATAAAAGTGATATTTCTTAAATTTAGAAAAAGTTCGATCGTGATATGCAGATGTTTCCATTGAATGTTGTAATTTGTAATTCTGGTAAAAACGCATCCCGCGAGACTTCACTTTGAGGAGGATGGAGATGTAAACATGTTTCAGAGCTGCTGCTCATCAGGAGATGAAAGCAGCGGATGATGATTCAGAGGTAAAGTCCGTATGTACGGAGCCTCTGATCACATCAGCAGGAAAAACACTCGTGGAGACTTCCAGGACAGACGCCCGAAACGTAACACGAATGAAAAACCCCTCAGGATGAACTTCTGGAGTGTGGATGTCATTTCTGGATCTTTATTCCACTTTTATCCGGCACCAGTTCCTGACTGATGTGATGATGCAGCTGCTGATACGAAGGCGCAGTCATACCATGTTATCGTGGTCACGTTTTATTAAATCCTGGTGACGTATAATTAACGTGGGAACCAGATAACCGAGTCGTGGTGTTACAAATGTGTGGAAACGACATAAACAGCTGGTGTCCAGTCGTTAATACATGAAGAACTTAAAGCATCTGTATAATGTCCTAAATGAACTCAGCTTGCTGAGTTACGGTGATTTGGGGATTTTTCATATATGTGACTGATAAAACTTCCCCCATCACTCCGATTTCACATTTAATGCTTGTAAATAATCATATTCATCGTAATTAAAAAGGAATAACTGGACTTTAACCCCCCCTATGTCACACCTGATGGTGAGTATTTCGAAAAACATGTTTCCACTAAACTTAAGCAAAAAACTGCTTTATCGAAACGTCTGAATTTATGCCTCATGAAAGCGTAAAAGCTTTTTTGCGATATTTGAGAGTTTGTTTTAAATGCAGGTGTTTGCTTTAGCGGTTTGTAATTGCGATATTTAGGTTTTGCGCAATTCCAGGTGTGATGGAAACCCAGCTCATGAGTTTTTGGATGTTTAAACAGCAACAGTTCCCAGAAACATCAACCCTGTACTGCCTGAATATATCTACAGTTATATTTAAATAAAATAAATACAAGAAACAAAATATCAAAACAGAGAGTAGAATGAATAAAGTACAATTAATTATTACATATAAAACAGTTCATAAAATAAATAAATGCTACAAAATAAATACATAAATATGAATACATCAAAGCAAATAAGTAAATAAAATTAATTATGGTTTGTTACAAATTTGCATCAAACACACTCCAAAATAGAGGTACCAATTTCTACTTAAAAGGGTCCAAAGCTTGTTGCTGGGGGGGTTCCTTTCTGAAGGACATTTCTGTACCTTCATGGTCCATTTTTGTACCTTATCAAGCTGTATGAGTTAATAAAGTACAATTAAACCAATTAAAGATGATGAATAAAAGTCAATAAATAGAGATTATGACAACAATCAAAGATGCTAATAATAAATGAATAATTATTACAGAAATATTAGGCCAAACACATATATAATTATACATATAATTATTACTATGATTATTATGAAAATCATAGAATAATAACTATAATTATACTACTGTTTAGAAGTACTGCTATTTATAGTTATTGTACAAGCTACACACATTTTTCAATGCTGCAGGTACCCTTAGGGTTGAAATTGTACAAATGTGTACTTTATATTACTTTGGACCCTTTTTCATAGTATATAGGTACTTCTGGCCTCATAAAGACCAATGTTGTACTTTTGAGAGAACATTTGTAAAAAATGTACCTATAGGTACAGAAATGTTCCTGTCGCGTACCTCCGTTTTTGAGTGTGAGGGGTTAAAGCTACGGCCAAATGTACAGTAGAATAGGGGCTAAATAAGTAAATGCTTCAGCAAATAGCTGTATGAGTTCAGCTTACGGTAATATGTGTCCTGGTGATCACCTCGCATCAGTCCAACAGGGTGTGTAGTTAATCACGGAGGCTGCTTTCATTCAGATACGTTCTGACTGGTATGAAACGGCATTTCCAGATAACTGGAACCTGTTTAGTAAGACAGACAGATGATGACATCAGTCTCATTTGTTTGGACTGATAGTCGTAACTGAACATTTGAAAATGGACGTTTTTCACAAACATTTCTAATTATTTTGACAATTATTTAATCTTGACAATAAAAAAGGCTTTTTTACTGAACTGCGGAGCAAATCTTCTGTTCGCGGACGGCGGCCTGTCTCAGAGAGTGTGTTCTTGTAAAGACTTGTGGTGGGCTGTTCTCCTCATCCTCACAGAGAGTGGGCAGGTTAGCGATGCTTGGAGGAGATGGCTAACCTCCCAGGTGACATCACAAAGGTGAAAAATCTTGGTCAGATTTTAGAGGGCTGGGAGAAGCTACAGGTTTGACACATTTATTCAGAAGTACACGTACATGTGTTTTCTTTAAATGACTTTAAAAAAGTATTTTGTCAAAGCATGGAACATAATTATGGACCTCTTTTCACACACATATTCTGATGTTTAGCTTCAAATGAGAAAAATGTAATTATCAGCAGCTTTTTAATCATTTCCGTGTGTTAATGCTTTAGGATCCTCCCATTTCACATGATGGGTGAGATTAACACGATTTTAGGCATTTTACCGTCTGGCTTTGGTCAGATTAACATATTTATTCATTTTGTAAACATGAAATAAGCGATTAAATTAGCCAAAAATATCAACATAACTAAAATGAACTGATTCAGAATTCATAAACTGATAACACGACGATAGCTTTGAGATATGTTACTGGCAGGTATTTAATTCTTACCTTGACCTCTGACACCTGATTTCTACATTTATCTTCAGTCGGTCGTCTCTGGTCCAGACAGCTATGTCAGCATGAGAGCTGCAGAGCCAAACATTCATAAAACATTCATTATATGGCCTTTATAGTGGGAGGGATGGCCATTGTGATAGATGAGTGGGGGGTTGTCTGTGGCGTCTTCGTGTTTGACCGTACTTCTGCTGACAAAGGTGGAGTCTTCATTTAAATGACTCGGCCAGTTTCTGTCATGTGTCTGCTGGCGCTGCATGTCTGTGTTCAGGTTCCTGCTTCAGCTTTAAGTAAAAAGGGGGAGATTTAGCTGTTAATGCAACATTTATCATAAACATGAAATAAATGTGACAAAATAATCAGCACCGCTCAGCTGAAACATGTCAAACCCTGGCAAAGCAACAGTATTGTTCTTGTAAAAGCTCCGTCTAACCAGTCCAGTGCAAATTTTAGGGATGCACGATATAATTGGTATCAGCCTATATCGGCCTTAAAACTCCATATTTAACCGATATTTAACCGATCAGCCTGTTGCTCTAAATTCTAAAAAATCCCCAAAACTTCTTTTTCTTTGAAAACTTCATTTAACAGATTTTAATACTTTTAAAGAAGAGGGTGGGAAAAAATATCCATACACTGAAATATTGCAGAATTTTCATATGCTGATGTCATACTGACATTTAAAAATGCTGGCATCGCTCTATTTTACTAATGAAATCTTGCAGGAACTCATAAAATTCTCGCAGAGATTTGCAACAACAATGAAATAACACATTTTGTAGCGTAAAATAGAGTCGATACCGTGTTTTAAAATATCGATTTGATTCTGAGCCGGAGAACCTGGAGA